>JAPYYQ010003703.1:0-11861 GCA_030522585.1 Anagyrus pseudococci
GCAGTTTTTTCCTCGCTAGGTTATGGTATACGTTGTGTATACGCTGCCGTGATAATGCAATGCCCACACTGCCGAAACGGCAGTGCTGCCCTAGCGGGAATCGCTGTAAACGTTTCGCTGGAGCCAACACTGCCGTCTTGGCAGTGTTCCCCAGTAGAGACGGCAGTATTTTTTTCTCAGTGTATGGTGATATCATCTCCTTAACCGCGGGCTTCACGACCTTAACTGGTAAGAATGTGTTTGAAACAAGCCGTAGATAATTTAATTTAATTAAATCTTGTCACACTGGCCCGCCATCAGCCTTACCCAGGACCCCCACGGGGAGGCTGCGGGCCAGGGTCCCATTTTTTTTTATTTTTATATATTTTCAATTTTTTTTGCTTTTATATTTTTAAATTTTGTTTTGTTTTTTATATTATTTTTTATTTGTATATATGAGAGAGGGGGAAAAGGCAGGGGTGCGTTAGTCAGTCCGATTCCATTACCAGAATCGCACGGCGCGAATTTTTGTGCAAAGGGGGCCTGTACAAAATCTAGCAGCCAACGTCTTGGACGCTGTTGTAGGTTTGAAACGTAGAGCCTGAGGGCCTTGTCACTAATTCTTTCCAAACTTGGAATCTCTCGTTTCAAGGCTACAACAACGTTTCGAAGGAGTAAACTCCTCCTAAAATTGGCTGCTAGATAGTGTAGAATGCCTTCCACTTCTCGCCTGGTGTACTGGCCGAGAAGGCATAATTCGCGGTGCAAACGTGCGGGCGGTGATGGAGTCGGGGTACGTGGTCGTGGGATTTAAAAAGATTTCACCGCTGGATTTCCAGCGGTTTCCAGAACTTTTTACCTCGATTTTCTGTCTGAAAAAGGATTCTACCTGTGGATTTTCAACGTATTCCAGGCAACCAGTCCTGGATTTTTCGGCAGAAAAAAGGGTCCTACCAGTGATTTTCTAACAAATTCCAGACAATACCTCCTGGATTTTACGGATAGGGAAAGGATTCTACCACTAAATTTACAGCTGATTGAGCCATAAGATCCAAGAGGGATTGTCCAAAGCGTGCTGGAAATCTACTGATAAAATCCTTAATCCTGTGTGAAAATCCAGACACTTTTCGGTGGAATCCTTTTACATCCAGTCAAAATCCATGGATGAACTGGAAATCCCGCCTGGAAATCCAATTGGATTTCTATGCTGCAAATCCAGGGGGATATATTTGACTGGGAGGAGATAATTAAGTATTGGTCTCCTAAGGCATAAATATCGTTTACGCTTGGTTAGAAGTTTCTACTAATACAATCTATGAGTCTATGAAGATAACCAACTTTTCTACCTTTGCAATACTAATATATTTCACTTCCTTAAAAATAAACTATCGTTTATATAAAATCAATAATTTATTAATACCTTATTTTTATTAGTATTTTGATGCTGTAAAAAGTGAAAAGTTCTCTGCTGAGATTAAAAAATTAAAAATAAACTAATTAAAATTAATATTAAAAGTATTAAAATAATTGAATAAATAGGTTGCTGGCTCATCTTCCCCTCTCGCGGATTTCTGACACAAGGAGAAAAGGGGGAGCCAGAATTTCTAGCTCAAGGGGGATTCTGAATCAGAGGGGAAGGAGGAAAAGGGGGGATCCAGAATTTCTGGCTCAAAGGGGATTCTAACTCAGGGGGAAAAAAGGGATCCACGATCTTTCTGAGCCAGAATCCCGCTTAGCTTAACTACTAGAATATTTGAAATAAACGAAGCCAAAGGACGCAATGAATTTTCTACTATGATTGACTACCTCTAATGATTGCCTATCCAAATGATAACCATTCATCCGTTAAAAAAAGCACGCAGCGCGGCTAAACGTAACGTGAAAATATCGATTTTTTTAGCCGAAATAGTACACTGAGAAAAGAGAACAGTAAAAATTACAAAAAAATAGTAAATTTTACCATTTTCGATGGTAATCCAACCACAGACTGTCAAACTTGTAATTTTTATTACTTAACGTGTTAACAAATTTTTAAACTAATATACGAAATTTTACAAACGGTGATTATATAATTTAGAATTGTATTTTTTAAAGTAAATGGGATCACAACAAAATAAACCAATTGATTAATATTGTCAATTATAGATACATAATTATGACTTTTTTTAATAGATTAATTTCACTTTTCAGCACTTATTTACTATTTTACTAACTTTAAACCCTTTTTACTTTATTTACTACGGATTTTTATTCATGTTTATAATTTTGTCTACTATCCTACGTTTCATCATAATATAGCAACGCTTTAACTGTAGATATACATGGCACGCTTGACCTTGTATTATTAGATTTAAAATTCTCTTATATAATAACAAGGATGATTGTTAGCCACTTGCGAGTTCCGAGTTTCATCTGTAGCCACCAGGCGGTAAAAGAAATAAGCAAGGAATTTAAATTTATCGAACTTGACGAAAATCAAGTGGCGCTGAAACTCGCAAGTGACTAACAATCATCCCGGTTATCATATAAGAGAATTTAAAATCTTATTACTGTATTATTATAAGCGTGCGATTTAGACATATGTAATCGTAGTATATAAATCGAATTTGATAAAGAGAAGAGAAAGGGTTTAGTTTAGTAGTGAATAGTATAAAATGAGTGTTGTCAATAAGTGAAAAAAATAATCAATTAAAAAAAAATCCATATCAAAATGTGTCTATAATTTATACTGTTTGATTCCATTTATTTTAAAAAATAAAATTCTAAATTATATAATTACCGCTTTTAAAATTTCGTATTATCATCAAAATTGAGTTCAGAAAAAAATGGCAAAGTTTGACAATTAAAAATGTTTGCCACACGTTTTAAAAATCGCCTTTAAATATTAAGCTCTCTGGTTAGGTGCAAAGTATGCTTCGAAAAAGTCTTTTCCATATGAACGAGCCAGAATTTAAAAAAAGTGGCTGAAAAAAATTATATGAACCATTTTCTATAATAAATTAATAATAAAAATTATTTACACCTGCAAATATTGATTTAAAATGTAATATTATAAATTTTCTAAAAAATCGTTCGTTCTTATGGATAAAAGACCTTTTCAAAGCATACTTTGCACCTATCCAGAGAACTTAATATTTAAAGGCAATTTTTAAAACGTTTGGCAAAGCACTTTTAATAGTCAAGCTTTGCCATTTTTTTTTAACCCAATTTTAATGATAATTCAGTCCGGTAAAGCTTAAAATACAGCTATAATTATCAAGTGTACTGTAAATTAATTTCATAAAGTTTCGTTAAAAAATAAAAAAATGATAGCTATTTTTCATTTTTAAACTTTAATAGTGTCTGGTCTCCTTAAATCAAACTACAAATGAAATACTAGCAAAAACTTGTGAAAGGGTACTCATAGTCTTCGTGAATTGAAAAAAATTCTTGAAAGTCACGTAGCCAGTCAACAGTTGGAAAGATCCATAGGTTTATAACATTCCATAGTTAACAACACAGTAGTAGAAAATTAAATTGGTTATATAATATGTCCAAGGGTGAACTCCATACTAATTGTTTTAAAAATAGATAATGCTTTAACACATCTTTTATTTTTTATTTTCGCTCAACTTCTTTTTTAAGAAATGCGCGAAATCTATTCTTTTTCGCCGTACATTGTGAAATCGATAACTTTTCAAGCAGAACGCTTGAATTGAGGTAGTTTTCGAGGTAGTTTGAAATAGTATAGTTTTTCGCGGATAATGTGAAAAAGCTTAGTATTCTTAGGGAGCGTCGAAATAGTCTTATTATACATTTAGCCATAACAAAAGTTTACACTGGAAATTGGACAAATGTAAAGATTCAATGATTCACAATATTTAGAGTACCGTTTTGCTAATTACGACAACGATCAGTACACTGTTCTTTTTGAAGTGTCTGAAAATATAGAAAAATTAAATATTGCCCGTGAATTTGTCAACAAAGTCGTATCAAATGCATTGTCAAAACTTCCAAATTTGGACAAAAACAAAAAATTTAATAAATCTCGCAACGCTTAGATTATTTTCAATCTCCCTTTAAAAGCAGGCGTGAACAGACACGCGAGACCACAGTCCATACTCGCCGGGAGAAAATTATATCCCCATTGAAATAATTAGCGGCATAGTTATCGACAACACGGGGCCCGCAAAAGTAGAGCAAGAGGCGCCGGTTAAATCTGCACCTTCTTTTTTGCTTACCCTCGCACCGCGGAGAGACCGGAAAGGAAGGCCTGGCTAATGAAGAATGGCAAAGAGTCCAATGAGAAATGCTGCTTATACGAAGCGGAGGAGAAAGGAGAGAGGGCGAAAGTCCAGTGGCACTTCTTGGCTCGCACGCTCGTGCGGGGAAACTCTTGCCTGAATCTAATTAAGCTTATGTAAATAGGGTCCCTTCTCTGGGTTGCAGTTGTTGCTTTGGAGTTTGATTGGCAATAGGAGAGTTTCGGCACTACATGCGTGATTTAAATAGCTTGATTGATTCTTTGGATTATGAAATTCACAAATATAGGCTTGCAATTTTATGACAAGCCGTCAAATTATCGAAGGTAGTTTCTTGATACTTTTATTTGTAATGGTCGTTTAATTGGACGTGATACTGCCTATTACTGTATATCGACTATTAAATTTGCAACGCTAAATTTCTGGGATAATATGGTTACTTGTAAAGCTCGTTATTTGGCTAATTAGCATATTTTTCTGCTAACGAGCGTATTCGCTTTAAAATTTATTGATAATGTAAAAACAAAATTTTAAATACACTCATTCCCATGTAAAAAGCCCGCGTAAATAAATATTTACGGTCCATTTTAAAAAGGCAATCAATATTGTAAAGTTTAATCGCTCTCGCATCGACGCGATTTGATTTTTCTACTACTTTTAATGGCTATTTACAGTTTCAGCGAATTAGATCGAGCCACTTCTTCTTTACTTTTCCCCTCCCCAACAATCGCGTGCCAAAAGTGGCATGTGATGCTTAAAATGCCATTCTGATATTACTTATTTGATGCGATCTATATAAGTATCACCTGTCATATCCCGAGAATTGATAAAGCAGTTTAAACGTAAGCAGGCATAAAAATGCCATTTGCCCGTAAACGCATTTTTTTGAATAATTTAAATTAATCAAATAGCAGCTCCTCAACTCCGTCCACGCGAATCTACTTAAATACACATCCATCCAGTTTAAACACACACAACGTATAATACGAACCTCATCTTGCAATCAATGTTTCCAACCGTCCGTTATTAACGAGCTTTCAATTACTCCCCATAAAAATAGCTCTCTCTCTCTCTCTCTCTATTTCTTTCTCGCACGACCAAAAGATATCCACGTTGAAGTTTAAAACCGCAGAGCGCGGCGCACGCACGTCCATATCGTAATTTATAGAACGCGAGAGACCGATAAATACAAGCTTGGCAGTATAGAGCCGCTGCGGAGCATCGAAGAAATCACTCGTTGATGATTTGGAATTAAGTACGTAATGTGAAATCTAATGAAAGTCCAATTTTCCCTTATAAAGCATATCTCGCCTTGCCGACACGCGTGCGCTGAAAATTTATTTTTCTCTATATATCCGTGCTTTTATAGCCTCACTCTCTTGAGCATGCTAAGCAGGATTGCAAAACACCCGACCTCTATAACTATAGTTTTACGCACAACAAACGCCTCGCGTACGACGAGGTATTATGTCCGTGAATATGCAGATGTCGCGAGACCGCGAATCTTAATTGAAATTTTGAAGAAACACTTTGTCTGCGATTGGTGTGCAGTGAACGCTCGAATAGAGAAATTCAGCGAGATGTATATGACTAAATTTATTTTAATAGGCCTGGTAGTAAAAGCTGGATAATTATAGACGACGATGAAATAGAAATTAGATTGTGCCATTCGCGAATACGGCTCTCTGTTTGTGCGTAGGCTATATTTAAATTGCGAGATAGTGTAACAAGAAGAATTATGGACTACTTTCTGTGTTGCATATGTATGCAAGTGCAAACGGCATACTCCAATCGAATGTTTTCCCATGCGTATATATACTTTTTCTTTACCAAACATCATCGAAACAGAGAAGTACTAATGACCAGCCAAACGTACGCCATTAGTTTCCTAAAACAAATCCAACTTGCATTCCCACACTGACCAGAATACCTTTGACGTTAAAGTCCCCAGCCTAATTCCGGAAGTACATGAAAACAGAGATGAGTATGCACGCACTCGGGTCCTTCCACGCACTTTCAGCCGGCAGCCTCTAATTAAAAGTCTCAGAGTCGCTGCGATCTGGAAACATTAGTTCCTCGTCGATTTAGCAGCAGGAGCTCACAGAGGCAACGGTATAGTTAAGTTAAAACGAGTCGTTTTCGCGCGGCGGCGGCGCTCATCGAGATCGGCAGCGTCGACCGATATAGCCGGGCGCTACCGCAAGCTCGCGTGCGATTATCGAATAGCGACGTGCGCCAATAATTTTTTAGCCCCTCCACTTCACGCTCTCTCTCTCTCTCTCTCTCTATGCGCTAGCCTGGGCAACGACCCCGCTCGCGATCCTTATCGACTTTCAATATCACTAAGAAAGCCCCGCTCTCTCTCTCTCTCTCTCTCTCTCTCTCTCTCTCTCTCTCTCGCCCGTGAGAAGACGGCCTGTGTACGCCGAGAGGGACGAGAATGCGTGGCCCGTGAGCCTGCCTATCGGCTTTATTTCCTCAAGAGGGAGGGAGGGAGCGAGGATTAGGAGAAGAGCCGCGAGTTATCGCTTCTTTTGTTCCTCAGGCTCGGCGTGGTTATTGCTGCGCGGACGAGAAAGAGAGAGAGAGAGAGAGAGAGAGAGAGAGAGAGAGAGAGAGAGAGATATCTTCCTGTGTGTTATTGCGACGGCGCTTATTTGTAGGAGCAATTCCAGCCCTTTCTTCATTACACACCGCCCACTTCCCTTTCAGCCTCGTCAGCTTCTGGTTGTCCTTTGTAACGTGCGAATGAACCTAATTGTACGATTGAATTCGAGAGAGATGATCTGCGCGTGTATGTGTTATACAGGAGTGGAGCGAGTGAAAAATTGAGGATTATTAGGCTCTTTTGTGGAGGCAACCTCTGCATATACGGAGGATATTTTGCGCGTGGGACTCGAGGAAAACGAAGAAAAAAAGTGATTATCGATGTACGTCGTGGGAGAGGACACGCTCGCGTACATTTATCCGGATCGCCGAAGGTGTACAGGAATGTTGAGACTTTGAGAACTGGGGTAATTAATTATAATGTCGCAGGTTTTGCTTTTTTAATTTCGATGATGAAAGAGGAAAATTTATCACCTGTACCGTTTACCAAAAGGGTGTCTAGGAAAAAAATCTGTCGGAAGTAGGAGAAATGACAATTATGCGACGTTAATCGTCGGCGCGCACATTAATACTTTCGGTGCGATTAAATAACTTTCGCACTTGCATATCCCCGCGTGATTTATTAACATCTCTGTGAATTGGCGCGGCATTTATCATCGGAGTTAAACGACCGTGGACGTAGAAAGACCTTTTTTTCCTGTTCTTTTCCGAAAATGGAAAGAGAAAGAGGGAGAGGAAGAAAGAGAGTGGGAAAGCCGAAGGCACTTGGTGAAAAATTGAATTAAAACGAGGCGGATAAAAAAAATGCCAATTGCAGAGGAGAGTGTGGTTATCGTTAACGCGGGACTTATCTGGGCGCGAAAGTGAAACATAAAAATCGAATTTCGATTCGAACTGCCGCTGGGACACGCTGTTGCTCCTCGAGCGATTAAGCCCCTCCCCTTTTTGCGAGCTATAGTTATTTAACAAACGGCCCGAGCCACGGATTCCCAAGCGCGTTTCAGCGCCGAGGTTGAGATAGCTGTAATTGTGCAAGGGAGAGAGAGAGTAAGAGAGAAGCAGCCCGGCAACCTGATACGATTTCAATTTTACGTATACGCTTAGATTAACGCTCTTGCTTTTATTTTTAATGCCTGCACACACGGACACACCTACAGATACACACAGACAATGTTATGCACATCGCGATCGCGTAGCGATATTAAGTTACAGAGAGAGACCAACTTCCTCTATTGCTCTTCGACAAAAGACTCGGCCTTGGCTCAGGGCAAGGGAATAAGCGGGCGCGTCACCGGCTAGCATAAATTTATAACGGAAGCTATAAAGTCTAGCGCGCGCGACTCTGCGCCCTCCTCCCACTCGCTGCAGCGCATTTTTTCCTCTTATCTCTCGCGGCTGTCTGTTATTGCGGAAGTGTGTGGCTGGGTTTTGGCGCGGAAAAAGAAAAATGAATAAAGGGCTCCTGAAAGATGAGGAGCTGCGAGATAAGTTTATACCCTCTGTACGCTCGCGATGTGGGGAGAAAAGAAGGGGGGGTTTGTTCGTGATATTGCTTGTAGCCTAGAGCCTCCTGCTGTAGAGCGTGTATTTAATGGGATGGGGAACAAGCGCCTGGTATAGTATACTGTAAACTTGTACGACGCGCCGGCTACGAAAAATTTAATGGACGATTTGTTTTTGACAAAACGAGTACTTTGCGTTCGGGAAAAAATGTTGTGGGGTTTGAAGAGAAGCTCCCCCACTTGTCGATTTATACGCGCAAGTAGTTCCAGCGTGAACTTGTTGACTGGAGAGTTGCTGGAAATTTACTTGCTCGAATAGCAATGAAACATAATGAAACGTGTGATAAGAATAAATAAGTAGCTTTATTAAATTAAAGAAAAATCTTGGTCCCGCTATTATAATAAAATTTAGATCAAACATAACATTATCCCTATCGGCTTTTAATATACGCTCATCAACAAAAGAAACAGCATTTATATACAAATAGTTATCGATCGCTAAATCGACATCTTTTAAAAACCCACTAAGACCGCGCTTACTTACACAGCCACACGAACTCTGGGATCGCAGTCTAGAATTAGGCGACGCGGAATTACAAATCTATGCTAGGCAAAAATTTCAAATTAAATAATCACAGAGCCTGTGGGTATTGCACACTTAACCCACATAGATCGCGCACATTCTAAAAACAAGAAAACAATTCATCGGCGTATTAAGATCAATAGCTCGTACAGCCTATAGAGATACACAGAAAGAAAAAAAGCAAGCAGTCCGACTTAACAAGCAAAACGCCCGTGGCTCTAGGTAAGAGTCGCAGCAGGATGGAAGGATAATAAACGCGGAAAGAGGCGGTTTCAAGTGCTTCGGAGACTCTCTCTCTCTCTCTCTCTCTCTCTCTCTCTCTCTCTCTCTCGGTTAGCGGAACAACAAGACACGCTGCTTCTCTGCTCTTAATTTGATTGACACTTGGAGTGTCTGCGCGCGGGGAAAGCTGCATTTCTCTCGTGTAACGCACCAAGACGGCTACTCAGCTTTATTATAGATATATCGCGAGAGAGTCAGATAGGTGTCGCCGGGGGCTTGTCGCATTATTCCGCTAATAATGTCACGATTAATGGTCGCCAGCGAAAGCGCCGCGCGCGCATGATTAATCGTCCCGGCTGATTTTTCGTGTAAATACAGAACCGAAGCCGCTTGGCGATGGGATGATTGATGGAGTGTTCGGGCTCGATTTATAATTTACCACCGATACACACGCACACCTTGCGTATATTTAATATTCCTCGCGCGAAATTTGCGCGAGACGCGTTATATACTCGTTCTCTCCTGCTGTTGCTGCAGCGCTTTGACGAAATAATTAATGTAACGATTGAAACGCATCGAGTTTTTTTTTCATTTCGCTCGATATAACGGGTCGGCGACAGGCGTGTCTCGAGCCTGTTTAGACGAGCTGAAAAATAAATCGTCTTGTGTTTCGCGCGCGGGGGCTCTCTAGCGACGCATCCTGACCTACTGGCGGATCTAACGAATGTGAGCGTGAGGAGAAAAGCCAGAGAGACACACCGGCATTGGCAGATAAACCTCGTTCGTGCCAATCAGTCGGCCCCGGTCGTATACAGAAGAGAAAACCTCGTCGATCGACGACTGGCAGCCCGGCTTAGCGCCAACTGTCCCGGTCAACCTCTTGTTCGCTCAATCTTACCCACAATATCGCCTAAGCGCAATCTCATTGTTCCTCTCCTTTACTATATCATTTCCTGACTCTTTTCTTTTACAAACTGCAAAATGTGCCGTTACCGATTTTTCATTAACATAAGCCTCCTTCGTCTTTACCGAGATTAATTCGCCTTTCTCACGCGCATACGAGCGAGCTATAATTGTTATAATTGGCACAAACTATTAGCATGACGACGAGTGTGTACACGTACAAAGTCAAGTGACAGTAGCCGAGTCTAATAGCGAAGGAAAGTAGCGGTAAAGATAGCGATCGGACAAGCGCTACCGGTGCGCGACAGTGCAAAAAACCTCCCGGGGATAAATCTCGTCCAATTCCCCCGTAAAAATCCAGCCAAGGTCGTTTAGAGCCAGCTGCGCGGGTCCCGATGAAAGTACACGGGCCTGGCAATTAATAAGCCGATCGATCGACTTTTGCGCGAGATCGACGTGAAAGCGAGCCAGGTAATAATGACTGCACTGCTGTACACGCGTACTCTCGCCAAGAGAGATAGAGAGAAGTGGATCAGCCGCGCGGCTTCTTAATAAGGGCGTATCTCACGAATCTCAAGTATCCCACAGGCACATGCAGCATATACCGCGTACAGACTCTCTTTCCATCCGACATAATCTCGCGATTTCATCAATCCGGCAGCGTCGACGCGAAAAAAGGAGGGCGAAAGAGCCCAAGGAACAGGATACCTAAACAGCGAAGCGAATAAAGAAACCAAGTGACGGATACACGAGTTTGACTCTTCGCCGAAATATCCGCGAATATACAGCGAAGCGTCACCACATATCTCGCTCGCTCGAGCAGCCGAATTGATTCGATTATTCCACATTGGCGCGCTCGGGCGGCGATCAAGAGCAAGGAGATGCCTTGCTATATTGTGCGCGCGATCGAAATCTCGGTCGGACAGATTTCAAGCTGGCCGAGGAGGGGGGGGGGCGTCGCTTCGATTCCCCGGGCCCGGCGTAATACCAGCCGGCCCAACGCGGCACCGTTAATGCAGCCTCCTTTACTCGCGCGCCGCCAGCTCTCGCGTTGAATACCCGGCACACGCAAGCCTTCTTTTTTTTCAGCTCACTGGCGAACGGCTCTATGCTTATCGAGCCTCACTCTCCCCCCCCCCCTCAGCCGCTCCATCTCCGCGGGTTTATCGCTTTCGCTAAGGTAAACAAAAACTTAAAATATATCGCAGATTTGATTTCTAGATTTGAATTTGTTATTCAGTAATTGTGTATCTGTTACTTAAAAACGTTAATGGATAAAAATTGATTCTAACCTAAAAATTTGCAGTATACAAGGTGTCATTAGTTTTAAACCAGAGAAGCACTGGTATCAGTCTTTTTTGAGTCGAAATCCAATACTGACTGAGAGAATCGCTCAGAATCTGACTAAGTATAACACGAGCAGCTGTCACAGAATTAGAATTAAAGCAATGGTTTTCTACAGTAAAGAATTATTCAAAAGCCAAAGATCTGCTGACTATGATATATAGAGCCTAATAGAATTTTCAATTTAGATGAATCTGCCTTGAAACTTGTGCCAAACCCATATTAAAAGCGTTTATTGTAAAATCGTCGGATATTTTGTCTATTTTAGACATTATTTAATACCAGTTTGAGCGCAATTTTATGTCAATTTTACGTATAGTGATAGTTCAAATGTACTTAAATAATTACTGTTCGCATTTTTAAAATGAACTAATTTTAATTTTTTACCGTAGTTTTTATACCTGTGCATTTTAATCAATAAAATCAAAGTTATTATTTTATGTATTTTAACATATTTTCACGAGTTCATGTATTGGTACC
>JAPYYQ010003704.1:0-10049 GCA_030522585.1 Anagyrus pseudococci
CGATTTTGTCGCTAAAATAAGGTGTTTTTTCCCCATAAAAAATAGAGGATGATACCCCTATGGCTAAAAATACCGGGAAATGTTTGGTATTTTGAAAACAAACATTCTCGATTTTACCGCACTCAAAAACATTGATTTTGAGCTGAGATATTGCGAAAAAACTGTTTTTAGGGCCCAACTTGTGGGGCCTGTAGGCCCGGTAAACTTGAGAATTAGCATTAACGAAAAAATACGGGTCTTTTATTTTTCGGTATAGAATAACATATCCAAATTTCAGCAAAATCGCCGGGGTACACCTCAAGGTGTTTCCTTGTAAGAAAAATAGTATACGGTACAAGAGACGAAATTGGAAGGCCCGTCCTTGCGTGAATTGGCAATCTCGGTTTCATCTCGGGCGCAAACTTTACACAGTGACGGAACTTTAGCTTTCGTCTCTTGTACCGTAATATACTTTATTACTGCACCAGACGGCTTACCTTCAAACCGTTTTTGTAAAGTAAATGAGGTATCACATAAATTTATCAACTTATGTTCTTGAGATAATTTTGAAGAAGTTATTTACTTTGTTTTAGTTCAATTAAAATATTTGTACAAATTTAGCTGGATCTAATAGAAATTATAACTGTTTTTCTTTTGCTGTGCTAAAAAAATTGTCCATGCAATCATTAAATGTTGTGCTTTAACGCAAAAAAAAACAATAAAATAATGTGTTATTACGATTTAAATTATTTATTAAGAATAAATTATTTTTTACTCTGCGCGTCCTTTATTATAAAATTAATATTCATATTAATTATTAGGTGAAAATGGATCTCTACATTACGGAGTATGCTCCAACTACTTAAACGACGAATCATCTATAAATCCTGTATACGTTTTTATTCGCAGGTAATATCGATAAAATTTAATAATCATATAATGTGTATTATATTTACTTAACATATTACAGCGCTCCGAATTTTCACATGCCTGATGATAAAACATCACCAGTGATATTAGTTGGTCCAGGTACGGGTATAGCACCTTTTCGTGGATTTTGGCGACAACGAAAAGCAGAAATATCATTAAATAATAGTATGTATAACTATAACTAATCATCGTAATTTTTCTTATAATTGATAAGATTTAATAAATAAGATAAAATTGATTTAGTAAACTAGCTAAAATTGCATTTACCGGAAATAATAACTGATTATTTCCGCAAAATGCTAATTTGGAATAGATCGTTTTCTGCGGATAACGTGAAATCAATCAATATTCGTAGGGAGCGACGATATGGATCAAAGATATTTGCTTTCTATATCTAGCAAATAAAAAAAGATAGCGACATGCATCTGTGAAAAAAGTTGTTTGTCTTTTTCTTTAGTTTTATAATCTGTTATAAAAAAAGTAAAAAGAAGTAAAAAAGGGAAAAAGTTGAGAAAAAAATGAACATAAAAAATTAAAACAAAAAGTACAACAGAATAAAATTCGGATTAAGACAATAACAAAAGAATAAAATAAAAAAACAAGTATAACAAAATAATAAAAAAAGAAAAAATCCGTCACGGAACGGGCTGTAAAAATTTTTTTAAGTCCTAAGCCAGAAAAGTTATTCGCTGTTTTTTACAAAAATTAACGAATTTTTTATGTTTTTAGAACAAAGTTCTTTATGGTGGGCGATGGGGGGTATTCGTTTTAGACCTATGGAAAGAACGAAGCTTTAGAAGAAAAAAAACAAAAAACAATAAAAAATTGAAGAACGAGTGCAGTACGATTATTGACAGAAATTGGTCAGTACTGCACTCGTTCTTTAATTTTTTTTTGTTTTTTTGTTTTTTTTCTTCTAAAGCTTCGTTTTTTCATAGATCTGGTGTCTTCTTGTTCTTTGATAAATTTTGTTAAGCACACACATATAGTTTAAAGAACTTCGTTCTTATCGTGGGTGCCGTGACCCATACATACATACATACCCCGGGGTTTTGTTTTTTTTAAGAAAGTTAATTTTTGAGAAAAAAAAATTTTTCTGAACATTCCTACCACTGTAGATGCGATTATAGACATCAGACCTTTAATATCCCGTTTGTTTTATTTCGAAATTTGAATTAGTATATCCAAAATGGCGTTTGAAATATAAAAATTTTATTATTTAACTTTGCGAATATTTTTCTCAAAACTATCAAATTTAGTAAGAAATTTCTAAGAATAAAAATATCTTAGGATTAGTCGAAGAATACCTCTAAATTTTTTTAGAACCATTTGACAACATTTTTGGAAAATTTTTTTTTGTCTCTTCAGAAAAAATAAAAATTATCTTTAAAAATTCTGAAATAATTCAAAAGTATTTATTAATATTTATCTATCGATTTAAGTACATTTTGGTTCTCAAAAAAAGTCTTACAGTATTTTTGAAAGTAGATACGAAGATTGAGGTTGTGCGCGATAAGGACTGGGGCTGCAAGGTCGGTACTCGACCCTATAATAATCTTATTTATTCCTTAGATCGGCAGGACTACAGGATCTTTAATCTATTAGATTGTTTTTATGTTGTTCCCTACTAGGCGCATTTGTCATGGCAATCGTTGCCTGTCCTGTTCTTGGAAACTTACTGTTTTCTTTGAGTTCTCTGAGGGACCGTTTTAAGCGTCTATAACGTGAAGGGATCCTTTTCTATCTTTTGATACTATCATGTCGGTTTCTATGCGTCGTGCGATTTTTATCGCCTCTCCTAATAATGCTGGAGCTTGTACGCTTAGAGCGTAGAAAAGTTCGTTAGTAAGGCCTCTCTTAAATAACTTGATGATGGACGATTTCTTCTAGCATAGTTACCATATGAGGTATTTGTGTGGCCTCCTTATTGAGAGTACGATTTTTTCGGCGCGAAATATTCATTTAACGCGTCACTCAACTGCTCGATAGTGATTATTTTGGGTCATAAATTTAAGCCATTTCCTACATCTTTTAAAAAGGTTTTGAGTGGCACATTTTTTCCGTCGTAATTTGAAAACTGAAGAGTGCTTGCTGCATAGCCATGCATTCTCCCATGGTATTTAGTAAAGCCTCGGTTACATTTTGATGGTGGGTGAGGTTTTCGACAGCATCTCGTTCTGCCATTTTGAAGTATAAAAAGGGAGTTAGATGGTACGTCAACGGTCTACAGCAACTGATGGTGTGCTTTTATATGGGTGATTCTTAAATAACTCTTAGATTTGCGGCCTAAGTTTGTTCAAAAAATTTTTTACAAATTTTTAACTAGCAAGATGTTTTTCCTATTGTATTTAATATAAGGATAAGGTTAAGTACATAAGGCATAATTTTCACACAAATAAAAGTTCTATATGATTAACATGGCAAAAATGAATTTAAGTTTTCCCACACTTGTGATATACCACACCTGTGACATTTGACGTTTAAAGTGTTCTCATTTTGCACACAATAAATTTAATAATATTTCCGCTTGAATTTAATCAAAATACAACAAAAAGTAATGAAAAAAATTATTTTCCAGCAAAAAATTTATAAACTGCTTAAGAACACGAATACCACGACAGTGACCAAATATTTTTCCAAATTTCAATACTGATATAAAAACTGCTCTTGATTTAGTAAAATTTTTTAATGGTTACGTCAACAGTTAGACTTTATTAATCATTATTCTAACTTATTAAAAAGTCGAGTCAGGAAGTATTATTATGATTACAAAATAACTTATTATCAAAAATTTAAAGAAAAAAAAATTATAACAAAATAATGGACAAAATTAAAATACCTCTGAAATGTATTGCTTAAATCCAAACAACTTCTAATCATACTTAAACAATAACTTTCAATAAGTATATTTAATTGTATGTGGTATAGAATGAAAATTTTTTATCGTTTTTTTTAAAACAGCTTCAAATTGTTAATTTGTTAAAATGGACATGACACACCTGTGACATTTCGATGATATTATGAACGCTAAATATATTAACAAACGTGCTCCCCCTTAAATAGCGTTGTACATTTTAAAAGTACAAAGTTTAACCTAACGTATGCTCCAAAAAAATTCTAAAATGTATTTTTAGCCTGTAGCATTTAGGGCCGCTAAATCTAACATTTCTTTAAGAATCACCTATATACGCGCGGTTATAACGGTTTAAGGTTTGGAAGAGACGGCTCGTTTCTGTCACCTAATTCTAGCTGCTAACCTTTTTCTCTTTTTCTTACTTGTTCTCTTTATCGAAGGTGTGATTGTTCTCTTTATGAAGATGGGATCATAGATTTAAAGAGAAAGGAAATAAAATTTACCCTGGTGTTTGAATTGTTCAGCGAGTAGCGATCAATAACCGCTGACTCAAGAGCCAACTCCCGAGAGACTAGTTGCCTAAACTGCTCTCTTCCTGCTTGACGAGCTCAGCGTAGAGCTATCAAGAGCGATAGTTACAAAACTGAGGTTCCTAAGGGGCCCACCAGAAATGTAGAGTGTTTAGTGAGGCAAAAGTTGTATAAGTCGAATCAAGCACAAAAAAATTAAAAAGGAGTTTATTATTCGTAAAAGAAACAAGTAAGAAATGAAAAGATTTATATTTTATTATTTAATTCAAATTTGGCCAATTTTATCAAATATTCGAATTCTTTACTAATAATCCTTTTAAAATCGACCAAGTTTACCTCTTGAATACTTTCTGTATTTGCTGTGAAATTGCGGGATTATTCGTTCACTTTGAATAGTTGAGATTCAAGAAAATATTTTTTTGCGCGAGTTTTCGCAGTGTATATATTTTTTTCCACCTCTCTTAGTTGGTTTAAGAAAGGTGAAGTGCGTAGAGAATGACAGCGGATGTGAGCAAGTCAAACAGGGAAGGGCCGCTAGTTAGAGCAGGCCCGAGAAGAGTTGGGTAGGTGAAAAACAGAAAAGTGGCCTCTTTTTAAAAAAGGTAGAGAAAAAAAGAGAAAAATAAATATATTTTAATTTTTAAAAATCAAAATCGTACCGACGGATATACGTACTTTATACGACGTTTGTGTCACTGTCAGAAGAATTTCGATTTAACGATTTCGTATTTTTCTTTCGCGGAAAGGTTAGAAAGGCCGTAATCACCGACCTCTCTGTTTAAGTGTCACGTATTTCCGAAATGTATTATTTTACGAAGGACGCGTGTTGTTTGCCAGTTGGAAAAGCAGACTCACACGTATATGTTTCTGGGGAAATAATTCATGAAGGGAGAAAAACAAGAAGAGATGAGATGAGAGAAAAGATAAATAAGGGAAAGAAATAGTACATTTCGATACAAGTGCGTAAAAAGTGATTCGTAACGAGTGTGAGGTTTGTCGCCCGAGCGAAGCGAGAGTGACAACTCACACGAGTTAAGAATAACTTTTTCCTCAAGTATCGAACGATATTTTTTCTAAATGCGTGGGCAAAGTGCGATTTTGAGCACGCGAGCGAAAGCAGTTAGGAAAAGAATTTTTTTTTAAATTTAATTCGGTTTAAACATTAAAGTTTGCGAACCGGAATCCCAACGATTTGCCACCAGTTTTTTTAGCTGTGACGTTCAGCTAATTTCTTTTTAGCCGTATTAAGAATGATAATAATAATGATATCCGGAAAGAAAGAGAGAGTAAATAGGTTTGCCCAATGTTCCGAGCGGTTTGCACGCAAGCGAGGTGAAGCGTGGCGTTTAAATTTTAAAAAGAGGCGCGTTAATCCCGGATTTGGCTTGAGAGCTTATCGCGTTAATCAAAATTCTTATCTTTATTATTCATTGGCCCTCAATCTCTCGATAAAGGAATAATTTTAGACGTTTTATAAGTAAAATAATAACTAACTCCAAATATTTGATACTCAATTTCATTATTTACTTTTTCATTAGATTATAAGTATCTATAACTACAATGAAGAAAGTACAACGAAAGCGTTCAGCGCTCTTGGCTCAATTACACTAGGCGATTTAAGAATTACGCTCACTAACAAAAGACGATCCAGTGCTGACAACGGTCTATTGTACATTAAGCGGTTTCATCTAAAAAAACGGGCTTATATAATTTAAGGGGTTTTTTGAATTGATGGAAAATCGGGAGGTATCGTGTGAGGAGGGGAATCGATGGGAAACGCTAGGCAATGCAGCGCGCAGTGCATTTGCATTTTCTGGGTTTTTGATGACGAGGTCAAGTTTACGGGAAAACTAGTTTTGACTTTTGGGACCTTGTGTCTTTGATCTCATTAACCTTCGAACGGAAGCATACAAATTGCTGTTTTTAACTGCTTTCGGCGTGAATGCTAAGATTTTAAGAAAAAAAAACAAAAAGAAAAATCTTGGATTATAACAGTAGCAATAGACGATGAATAAGACAAATGCTTGGAAGAAGGTATGAGTTTTAAATTTCCATACGCTCTATGCCAATTATTTTAATTCATATTAACCCATTAAAATTTGAGCCGAAACCAGAGCAGGTACAAGCAATCTGAAAGCTGGAAAGGTGCTATAGGCGAAAAAAAATTCCTCTATTTTTTTGTTTATCATTTGCATTTGTTTATAACAAATAGTTTAAACAATTAGATTCGAAAATTGAAACTTTAAAATTCTGAAAACGGCAATCGATTCTACACGAAATATCACGACGATAACCTTTATACCATTTTTTGATCAGAGTGCAGTTTGTTAGTGCTAAATATAAATAAATAGATAGAGCTCGGAATATTAGACCCTAACCCCAGAGTCTAATATTCAGAGCTTTATTTACATATTTGCACTAACAAATTGCACTCTGATCAAAAATTGGTATAAAGGTTATCGTCGTGATTTTTCGCGTAGAATCGATTGCCGTCGTCAGAATTTTGAAATTTCAATTTTTGAATCTAATTTTTTAAACAATTTGTTATAAACAAATGCAAATGATCAACAAAAAAACAGGGGTAATTTTTTTTCGCCCATGACACCTTTCCAGCTTTCAGATCGTCTGTACCTGCTCTGGTTTCGGCTCAGGATTTAATGGGTTAATTTTTCATAATCCGAAAAGTGCTCTACAATTATTTGAAAAATATAAAGCTGGTTCATATGATGCTAAAGAAAATGAAATAAAAGCTAAAAGAAAAGTTTTAAAAATAATTGATAATATCTTGACCAATCATGGATATTCTTTGAAAAATTTTAATTGACCCGAAATGACACAAATTAACAACACACACACACACGATGGGTCGTTCGCGGGCCGGAGACGAACGGGCGTACTCGAGAACACGACGCGGTAGCGGCGAGGTGGTCGTTGAGGCGACGACGAGCACCGGGAGGCCAAGGTGCAAGCGGCAGCTGCCTGCTGCTGCAACGTACTCGGCCGCGCAGCAGCTGCGATGATGGGCGCGGGGCGAGCAGCGCTCGGCCAAGTGGGAGAGCGGCCGTCACGCGTCGTCTCAGCGAGGGAAAGAATGGCGCGCGTGGCGCGGAGGGGAGTGGGAGAGCGAGAGAAAGGACCGAGTGGCGCATGGGCGAGCACCATAGGAGCGAGAGAGGGCACGTGGCTTTGATAAAAAGCCGCTCCTCTCCGGGTGGAGGCTCCGTTTTAGCGGGGATCGGCCGCAGACGGCTGACGCGACCGATTCAAATGGGAAACTCTCTAGGTGCAAATCTAGAGAGTTTTTAGCGGATTTTTGCGGTGTTTTCGCCGGATGCACGTCACGGCGGCCGTCTTCTGGCGGGTCAAAGCCAGATTGTGGTTGGCCGGGCGTAATTGGGAGGCGCAGGATTCCGGTAAAGACCAAGGCTAGGTGCTCTAGCCGAGGTCTGGCGGACTTCCTCTTGCCGGACTTGATCTGGATTGCCCTAGTAGCAGTAGCAGTAGTTTCGCTCTCTTTCTTTAGTTCTGTTGAGCAGTGGCGGAAGTAAGTAGCGGTTTGTGGCGATCTTTCCTGGACTCCTTATTATTCCTTTTGGAAGTAAGTTCCCTGCCTTTGAGCAGGGTGATTTAATTAATTAGCGGTAAAGCGTGTTGGCCTCGCGGTTGCCCGGCATCTTGCTGAGCGGCTTTTGAGCCACAGGCCTTGTGATTGTTGTTGTTTTCGATTACAGGTAGCGAGTGTAGTCGTCTTGCTCCTCTCTCATCAGAGATAGACGGAGAAGCGACTGTACAGATTAGCGGTGGTAACTGCTGCACGGTAAAGGCTATTTTGCCTGCTGTGAAAGCCAAATTGTTGATTAGCGGATTTAGTGGATAATTGCGGTAGCGTTTTCGGCCTTGCACTCGGCAAGGAACAATGTTCGTATTGTTAGTAGAATTTTCTATTTAGTATAGATACTACTGAGTAGAAAATTCTACTGAAAATACGAACACTGGCAAGGAATTAGCCGTCAGGCCAGCTGAGCCGAGGGCAAGGGACACAACGGTTGAGTCGCGCTCAGCGAGACTCACGCCCTGAGTGGAGTGGCCGGGTGGCCCAGAGCTGATGCAACAAACAAATTCGCTCTGGGCTGGTTAACTCTGTAATAGAGCGTGAATAGCCAATTTTGTTTTAGGTCAAAATTGTGCGAAATCTCCCCTTTTATCGACCTGGCGTGTTCAGACATTGCCTTGTTGCTCTGGGGAGATTCTACAACGTTGCAAATGACATTGAAAACAATGTCATTTTTTAGATAGAAAAAAATTAGAACTTGAGCAAGAAGTTAATTCATTGAATGAAATGAAAAGAATAACTTTTAATGCTGTGATTAATGCTTTAAGGAGGTTCCAGTGAGCAGTAATACCAACCTTGAAATATCCGGCCTAACCTCTGTATCTATGTATACCGAAAATGTCAGATGGTTCGTCTTATACTGATAATACTGTTGAATGCTTGATGCTTGCTATTTATACGGAATATCTCGAATTTTTTCACGGCTACCGATATTTTGCTAGATCCCATCTAAAAGCTAAGAGTTTTCTTTATGAAACAGTCAGTGTCTTGATGTGATACTCTTTGATATAGGTTAGAAAATAACGATGTTATCATGTCGCTCTATAAGAGATTGTTCATAAGTTACTTATTTTGAGAGCTAATATCTCGAAATTTTTCACAGCTAGAGGGGCAAATGAGAACACCGTTGGAATTAGCGGGTCTTTATTCATTAGAAAATCCACTTCTGACCTCCTAACTACTCTCGCTAAAGCTCTCTTAAATAATAGGGATGACAAAAATTTATTATTTGTTAACGGTTCTGAAGGTTCTGATAAGAGTTACTTACTTAACACATTAATTTCGACATTATATTTAAGTAACATTCCAATTTTATCAATAGCTTTAAACGGGATAACTGCAAACCAATCAATAAACGGAAAAACTTCGCATAGTGCATTTAAACTCCCATTTTATCTAAATAAACAGTTTTGCAGTAATATAACACTAAATTTTAAATGAGAAGCAACGATTAAAAATATCAAATTAAAAATTTGGGACAAAATTTCAATGGCATCAAAATATGCATTTGATTGTGTGGATATATAATTAAGAAATTTGTAATATCAATGCTCTTTTGGTAATAAAATTGTTTTAATATTAGGACATTTTCGATAAATATTTTCAATTATACGATTGGAAAGTAGAGCACAAATAATAGAAGCATCAATAAAAAATGTGCTTTATGGACTGAATTTAAATGCTACACGTTGACAAATACTTTGAGACTTAACTAGTAAAACTACTAAAAACTAATAAAACTTCGATTAAAAATGGATACTTAAAATAGAAAAAGAAAAAGATAAAAGCAAAGAAGAGTACATATCCATTTCGAAGGAGATTCTTTCCGATGGTGATTTAACAACTGAAATGTATGGCAATGTTATACATACAAAAGATGTTACATTAAAAGATAAAGTGGTATTGGCTCTAAAAAATAAGAATGTCCTTAAAATAAAAAATGAAATATCAGAAAAATTGGAAGGTGAGTCTGTCAAATATTTCTTTTACCAATTTGAGGTAATTGTGATGGGGGTATGCTTGGTCCCTGGGCCGTAGAGAAGACGAATAAATTGCGTAAAAAATGCGGACGCGTTCGGTCTCGAACCGGGGTACCTCAGATTAAGAACCAGGTGCGCTAACAACTGCGCCACGACCGCCGATG
>JAPYYQ010003705.1:0-10048 GCA_030522585.1 Anagyrus pseudococci
CCAAACGACAAATCGCCAGTCCGTTCGATATTTCGAATTTTGTTTGCTTTGCGATTGTTTTGCGAACTTCAAGAGATGCTTGAGTCATAGCGCAGTTATTCTTAAGTATCACTTGAGTACTCACTCAAGTATATTCTTAAAATGTTTTTAAGAAAATTAGTAATACTGAAGCATTATCTAAAGTAAATTCTTAAGTACATTCTTCAGACTTTCTTAAGAAAATTCATAAGGAAATTTTGAGTAACTTATTTTATTCTCTGACGAATATTTTTAAGATTTTCTTAATAATATTCTTAATTAAATCTTCTTATTCTTGAGTATATGCCTGATATATTCATATTAAACAAAACAATAACTTTTTCTTTTTATATACATTATAACCAATCAGTGATACGTAAAACGTCAAGAAGAGCATTTTTGTCTCCAATGGAAAAAGAAGTAAATCTTCGTGGTTATACCTACGACGGTTATAATTATAAAATAAAAAATAAAGCCAAAACTTTGTAAGTATCTATATGTTTACCTTTTTTGCGTTTACAATTAATAAGTGACTTTTTATCTTGGCTTTAAGGTTCAGTTGCATCAAAAACCAATGCAAAGGAAAATTAAAAATTATAGAACATGATGGACAGAAAAAAATATCGGATACGCAAATCATACTTGCCTTAAAGACACGCATCGAAGCCTAGCTCAAAAAACTATGCTAAGTTTATGTAAAGAAAGGGCAGCTACTTCTTTAAGTAATTCTTCGCGAGACGTATTTGATGCAGTATCAAATAAGTGAGTACATGCGAATTTATCAAAATTTCTAACGATCAATATGTTTATATATTAAGTTTAAACGAGAACTCGCTTTATTCGCACGTTTTCGATCTCCTTCAGAGAAACTCGCGTACTTACGACAGCTACTATGGTGCTGTTGATGCACGGTTTTGTATGAGGAGCGATTTCGAGAATGATTGCGCGAGAGTGAAAGCTCACAGCAAGCTTCTATACTGCACGCATACCGCTGGGATAACCTATATAACCGTTTATCTCTTTCTCTCTTCGGTTATACAAATTCTTCTGCAGATGCATGGTAGCTCAGGAAGGGGGTAGGATACGACATAATAGAGTCATCGTTTCTGCGCCTCTTTTTTCTTCTTTCGGAGGGCTACACCCTGTCCACCCTCTCCACGGACGTCTACTCCTGCAAGCTTTCGTGACTTCTACAACGCAGTGACAGTACTTGTTCAGGATTGAGGTCTATTTGTGGAAGAGTACAGCTACACGGCCGACGAGCTTACCGAGCTGTACCTCCTCTATGGACGCACTCTGCTCGGACTGTCACACGAGGAACAGGCCGTGCTTGGTACCGGTGTGCCTCAGCAGGAGGGCGATAATATCGAGGAGGCTGAAGAAGCTACCGAGGTTGGTGAAGGAAACAGAGAAGGCTTTATCAGCACGTTCTCGATCTCTTTTAAAGAAGCTCTCGCTCGCTTACAAAAGCTATTGGTGCTGTTGCTGCTCTGCTGCTATGGGAAGCGAATTTGAAAGCGATCGCACTAGAAAGACGGTCGCGAGCAATCGCGCGAAGGATACACCTATGTAACCATGTATCTCTTTCTCTCTCCGGTTATACAAATTTTCCTGCAGAAGCAGGGTAGCTCAAGGGGGGGGGGAGAGAATACGGCATAGTGTCATCGTTTCTGTGCCTCTGTTTTCTTCTTTCGGAGGGCTTCACCCTGTCCACCCTCTCCACTGACGCCTACTCCTGCAAGCTTTCGAGATTGTTTTACTCCCCTCTTTTTTGTCAAGCAGGCTTCTTTTATGAATTTTAAAAGCTGACAGGTGTTATTGACGGGATTGTTCGGCAGGGCACGAGAATAAGCGCGCGTATGCGCATAAGTTGAGGAGTGCTTGCCCGCTGTGCTCCTTCCACGCCGAGAGAAAGAGGGGACATAAGAGTTAACGTTTTGAAGAAAGAAATGTGTAAGCTTCTATTTTCCATCCACTTTTTCTCTCTATCCCTTTCTTGCTGTCTCCGTTGGATGGCTAGGTATTTCGCGCTTTTGCTCTCTCGTGCCTCAGCACTTACATTGAATTCGGCGCGTGTGGTCAACACTCTCTTTCGTGCTTAGCTGAGAGACGATTTTTTTTATTTCGCGCTGCTAGACCGCGCTTAATAAATATAGAATTCAACAAGCCTTTCCCTGGTGTATTTTTGTCAGGCTCGTTTGCGCCCTACGTAAATTTTCACTGCTTTCTTTTTTGATGGAAGCTTTTGCGCGTAAAGCGATCAAGATAACCAAAAATTCTATCTTCTTATTTATCGACGCTTAAGCTTCTGCTTCGAAACATAATTATGACGTTTAAGGCAACAGCATTATAACATGATCGACAGTAAAATGTTATCTCTATAACACACGTAATTCAACATTGAATAAAAAGAGAAACAAAAAATGAGAAAAAGAAAAACGCTCGGAAAACTGATAAACTGAATAAATTTTCAGTACACAAACCAGCTGTTCGTCGCTGCTTCACCTGGGCGTCGTATCGCACATGCGCTAATCAATCCCAATATGTTTACGTGTTAAGTTTAAGCGAGAGTTCGCTGCTTACACAAACAAAATCATCGGCTATTAGGCATACGCAGACAGTTATCGCGTTAGATTCAGTCGAGTGCGTACGAGCTTTCTTGTAGCCAGGCCGTATGTATGTGACAACGCGGTGAGTCTTTTTTTTACGTGCTGGAAACTTATTTCACTTTAATAAGCCATTATCTTTGAGGAAAAGCTAGGCAGGAGAAAAAGAGATGGTAGGCAGAGCGACGAGCAGAGCATCAAAACGCTCCAGTAAGCGCGTGTCTATCGTGGCGCCAAGAGCAGCTCTCCGCTAAATAAAGTTTTAGAGAACACCAACGAGAAAAAGAAATGTGCTCTCACGATATTAAGAGGCATTATGACACGCGAGCGGACAATTAATTATGCCCTGGCTTCTTTGTCCCTCCATTCTCTCTTTCTTAACTCTGCTCTTGCTTCTCTCCTTTTATTGAGGATCTATTTGTTTGGCTTACTATCTATTTAATATTTATTAACATATTTCTTTAGTTTGGAGGCTTGCGCTCGCCGGAAATAAGCTCACTCTCTGTCTGCCAAAATGCCGGTAACGACGTAGAGAGAGCTTCGAAAAAGCGAGCGAGAACACAGCATAGATATGTGTTACGCTTTTCCTGTCTCTTCGCAAGCCTCTCCCTCGATTCATAGGGGGTATAATTCAATAACAGTTTTTCCGGTTCCGTACCGAATAATGCTTCAATAGTATTGAAAAAAAATATGCTTGATATTTAATTAAGAATATTAAAAATAAAATGATTTTACTTATTTTTTTATACAGAAATAAAGACATAGCCAGCTGTGTTTCATACGGAAAAGTGCAAAAAACAATTCAAAGAGCGCGACGAGGTATAAGGCCGGGAGTACATCAAAATTATTCATCTATCGAAGCTTTGGCTGAACATATTCAAAATTCCCCACAAATTCTGAAATTTAATGAAAATGGACATGAAATTAGCCTTGAAGCACATCTTTTAAAATCGTCAGTTTGTAGTCAACACATTATTTTTTATGACAAGAAACTTATCGATAATTTTGATCAAGAAAATTCTATATTCGTTGACGGAACCTTCAAAACCTGTCCGAAAGTCAAGGGAGTCAATCAACTTCTAACCGTCATGAGTAAACAGCATAATATCGTAAGATTTAAAATAATACAATTCAATATCTTTGCGAGAAAAGTGATCACTTGCGTGACTATTTTTACATGAGCAAAGACTATTTATTAATACTTAATATCAAAAAATATATATATGTATACCGATTTCCGGAGCTTGATATTAAATTCTTTTAAATTTTAATGCCTGCAATATGTCTAACTTTTACCAATAGCTTGGTCGAATAAGCATTTTTCTTCAGAAAACCAGCCAACTCTGTTGGCTGGTTTTCTTTAGAAGCAGCCGAATTTGTTGCTATTAAAACGCATTTTATGTAGGATAGGCAAATTTCTACCAAGGCAATATATATGCTTATTTACTTATTTTTATCTTCTATTTTTTTTCTTATGCATTATCTTTTGCATTGCAAATATGTTTTACTTACAATTCCATTTTTTTCTTTCTAAAGGTCGTACCAATTATATGGGTTTTAATGTCGAAACGCACAAAAAATGCATATTGTGAAGTGTGGAACCATATAAAATTGCATTTTCCTCATTTTAAACCTGACGAAGCTGTCTGTGATTATGAGAAGGCACTTATAAAGTCGTTAAAAATATCTTTTTCGAACATTGCAGTGAGAGGTTGTTACTTTCATTTTTGTCAGGTAATTTCTTTTTTAATTCATAATTACTTTCGTTAATACTTTTTTATTATTGTTTGTTTTTTTACACCTTGTGCAAAGTCCACTTTTGTGCACTCTTTATAATTCAAACATACACAAAATCAAGCTTTGCAAGCTCTTTTTTCGAAAAATATGGTTCAGCACTTGTATATGAAGATGATTTTCTCTTCGTGTTATTTTTCTACGAAAACAGTCATACTGGGGCAACAGTCAATAGAGTTCTTTGCTTGAAACATAAACCGTTACAAAATGAATGTACCTAATTTTTACTATTTCACAGGCCATAATAAGGAAAGCCAAATCGAAAAATTATAGAATTTTTGAAAGAAAAAATCAAAAAGTTCATGAAGATAAAAAAAAAGAAAATGAAATGTGTCGAATCATTATAAAAAAAATTTTAACTTTGCCCCTTTTACCGCCTTCTAAAATCGAAGAAGGTTTAGCAGTTATTCACGATGAAGTGAATAAAAATTTTAAAAACAAAATGCTGGAACTGTGGAGAAGTTTTTTTTTATACATTAATAATTTTTGGATGCAACAAGTAACGCCACAAGTTTTCTCTGTTTTTATGTCCCCTGATCGAACAAACAACTATCTTGAAAGCTACCACCGAACTCTTAACGAAAAACTGCGGACTAAACCTAGCTGTCATCACTTTCTATGTAAAACTATTCTTCATTACTTTACATTACTCCATTGTTGCGCATACGTTTTTTTTCTCTGCTTGCCGCAGGGATGAAAAATTATAATTAACTCTTATACAAAACATTTCATTTGCTTAATTCTATTTACAGATATTATAACTAAAGTCAAAGAAAATGTAAAGTTAGAGTTAGAACGGGCAAAAAAAAAGATGTTGACAACATCGGCAGCGAAAAAGAGCACGCGGATGAGAGATGAAACAATTTTAAACGCGTGGTTGGAACTACTGAAAATTCAACCATGGAGTGTAAAAAAATTTATTGATGTTGTGTCGGGATACGATAACGAGAGTATTTTTGAAGATGGTATTATTTTCAATTCTATAGAAGAAAAGAAAACTTTGTAAGATGTGTAACAAAACAATTTTCGCTTTTAATTTTATTTTTATTATAAATTTAGACAATGAAATTGAAGATTTGGAAAAAATATCTGACGACGAGGATGTAGAGGAAACAAATCAATATAGTGAATTGCTAGAAAAGAATGCCGAGTATGGTCATGTACGTATTATTTGATAAAGTAATTTTTTTCTATTTTTAAAGATGTATGGGTCTTATTTTAGAAAGCTCATACTAGCTATTTAACTTGAATTAAATTTATACAATAGTATCTTTTTGATAGGTTATTGATAAAAGTGACGATAATTCTTTGCCTACAACAACCACTACTACTACTACCACTACTACTATTGCTGCTGCTTCTACCACTCCTTTGAATGATTCAGGCTATGATGACGTTATTGAAGAGGTTGGAAAAGAAATGAAAGTAGCATGCAAACCTTTAAATAGAAAAGATGATAACGTCATGAAACCTATTGAAGAATGCCAGCCTAAAACTTCACGAAAAAGAATAGTTAAAGTTCAGGTATAGTAAGCAAATCAAGCATCATCAATTGTACATATATATGTTTACAATTAATATTTTTTTTCCAGAAGAAAAAACGTACATCATCCGAACCAAGGAGAACTAACAGAAAAAGAAAAGCGAATGAAAATCAAAATTACTTATATTTCTGATACGGTAACTTATTTAAAAAATTATTTCTATTTCTAACGCGATATTAATGTAATTAATTATCAGTTTTTGTTTTGTTTCGTTTTTTTAACAGGAGATACCACGAGGTAAGCGACACTAAGTCGTGAGCGACTCCGGATTGCGGTATGCTGGTGGAAGAGCACAGCGACATGGCTGTCGAGCTTGATGAGCCGTATCTCCTCTATGCTCGGCTATCGCGCGAGGAACAGGCCGTGCTTGGTACCGATGTGCCTGGGCAGGGAGGGCGAGAATTTAACAAGGAGGCTGAAGAAGCTGCAGAGGCCGGTGAGAGAAAGAGAGCAGACTTCATCCGCACGTTCTCGATCTCCTTCAGAGAAGCTCTCGTTCGCTTACGAAAGCTATTGGTGCTGTTGCTGCTCCACTGCGTGTGGGAAACGATTTTGAGAGCGATCGCGTGAGAGCGAAAGCTCACTGCAAGTTTAAGTGCACTTATGCCGCTGGGATACACCTCTCGCTCATTTAAGAAAGTCAACGCCTACTTCTGCAAGCTTTCGAAATTACCACAACGCAGTAACGGTACTTGCTCTGAACGGACTGTCGCACGAGGAACAGGCTGTGCTTGGTACCGGTGTGCCTCAGCAGGAGGGCGAGAATATCGAAGAGGCTGGAGAAGCTGCCGAGGCCGGTGGAAGAAACAGAGATTGCTTTATCCAAGCGTTCTCGATTTTCTTCAAAGAAGCTCTCGCTTGCTTACAAAAGTGTGGAAAGCGATTTTAAGAGCGATCGCGCAAGAGATCAAAAAGCTCACTGCAAGCTTCTAATGCACGTATGCCGCTGGAGTACACCTATATAACCATGTATCTCTTTCTCTCTCCGGTTTTACAAAGTCTCATGCAGGTGTAGGGTGGCTCAGGCGAGCTTTATGAATTTTAAAAGCTCACAGGTGTAACTGTCGGGATTGTTCGACAGGGTACAAGAATGAGGGCGCGAGTACGCTTGTACAAGTGTACGCGCATAAGTTGAGAAGCGCTTCAAATTTAACAAATTGCCACCTACTTTTTTTCTAGCTGTAAGATGCACACGTCATTTATTTTTTATTTTACTATTTTTTATTTTACTGAATTATTGTTAATCGTTTTATTGAAAACTACCGTTGCATTTATTTAAAAAAAATGTAAAATAAGGTTTTAAAATTAATAAATATCATAGAGCAAATGTAATAAAAAAAGTAAAATAATTATTTCAAATACCACATCACGTTTTCTTAGTGAGAGAGATTCTCTAATTTCGGGGCTATTGCAAGCGGCGACTGCTCGGTCTCATTTGACACTTACTCCTCACTCTTCGAGTGTCCTCCTTGACTCAATGCTGCCTTGCGACTTCTACGAGTGAGACATAAGTCCCTCAGTGTGGGAATGACATAAAAGGATAGCGGATGACTGGGAGAAAGAATGAGAAAATGAATGAGGAAAGTGTGAACTTATATTCACGCTTTATCCGCATAAAATCATCCGCAAGCGACAGCGACCCCGCGATCCGTCTTTTTCCCATGCGTCCGTCCCCTCTTCTTCCTATCACATCGCGCCGTAACCATCAGCTGTCCGCGCATAAAGGCGTGTCGTTGGTCGCAAAGCTCTCGATTTTATGCGGTGAATACACCCACGTTACAGTAGCACATTTGCAATTTCGAGCTTATTCAAAATGTAAATATTATGACAACAAACATAGTTACAAAAGCAAAGATTTTAATGACAACAGGCGTCTTTCTACAGAACAATCGATATAATAATTGATTATTGAAAATTTTCCGGAGCGTCGGGTCAGACTTAGCGAGTTCCGGCAGCAGCAGGTTAAAGCTGTCGTAGCTTGTGAGTATCTTTAACTGCTTCATTTCGCCCGGGGCCCTTTGAGTGAGCGCGACATTAGTACAGTT
Organism: Anagyrus pseudococci; assembly: GCA_030522585.1. Lineage (NCBI taxonomy): Eukaryota > Metazoa > Arthropoda > Insecta > Hymenoptera > Encyrtidae > Anagyrus > Anagyrus pseudococci. The sequence continues at coordinate 8,008 of JAPYYQ010003705.1, forward strand.
CGTCATGTCGATGATGATGATCTTGTAGATCGCCTCGTTTCCCTCCTTGTTTGCGCCGGCTTCGCTGAGCAAGATCTTGCCGTTTCCCAGAATCGCGCTGCTAGAGCCGGAGCTCGCGTAGGTCTCGTTTTTTTTTACTTGTTCGTCAATTCATTCGATGATTGAGCAACATTATTTTTTTGGAAGAGAATGTCCGTTTTCAAATCATAATAATATTTCATTGATTCAGCAGCTTTTCTCTCTGCAATGTACTTCCGTATTTTTAACCTACGAATTTGAGCATTTTCTTCTGCTTCACTTTTTTCTGAAAAAATGAAACATTAATTTTAATATTTAAAAAAAATGACAAATATCAATGCATGTTTCTTTCTTAAAACAGTCAAAGACGGCTTTTTACAAATGCCACGAAGGTCGAGCGTGAGTATGCGCGGAGGATTGAATATTCCAGGGCGGTGAGTTTAAATCGCGGCGGTTTAAATGTAGTGACAGAGAGAGGCTTGGGGCGTACCTGCAAAATTACGTACTTCAATCGATCCCGTTAAAAGATCGGAAGTGTAGTTTGGGCCTAGAAAAAAAGAAATATTATATAAGAAATATGAAATACAAATAGCCAAATAGCAAATTACCTGTATGAATTTCTTTTTCTTGCTCAACAGATTCATAAGAAAAATTCTTTTTTTCGTTATTTGCTTCAGGTTTTGTATCAATAAATTGGGATGTCGTTTTAGAGTTAGTAGAAGAGTTAGTAGATTTATTTTCTAAAAATGTAAATTAAATAATTAAAATTTTATTACGAGACATCACTAGGTTATATGTGCTAAATATTTTTACCTGCTCTTTTATCGCTCATTGTTTTAAATAATGAAATTTTATTATTTTGAAAAAATTTTACCAATTGCTTCGTGTTTCTCTGTAAATTAGTTATAATATTCAATAAAATACTTATAAAAATGACGTACAAATATAAAACTTACTTGAGTCACATTAGGATCTTTGTTAAATTCTTCACTTATTCTCCCCCAAGCTTTTTTTTCAAATTCATCGATTCCATTGACTTATCTGTATTAAATATTTCAATGTGCTCTTTAAAGAGACTTACCAATAGTTCTTTTTCGTTCAGTGAAAAATTTTTACTCGAAGTCATCTTTAAAAAATAATTATGATTTTAAAATTAACTTTGGTTAGCAAAAATTCACGATGCACTGTAACCTAGCAACTGTACCGACGAACAAACAATCATGGAAGCAAATAAAACAAATAATACAAAGTTTTCTCAAGAATATTCTTAAGAAATTACTTGAGAAAATACCTAAGTATTAATAATATTCTCAAGTAAATTCTTAAGAATATACATAAGAAACTACTTAATAAATATTTAAGTATCAAGTAAATTCTTAAGAATATACTGAAGAATTTATTTGAGATAATACTTAAGCATTGATAATTTACTCAAGAATATACTTGAGTAAGTTCTCAAGTAATACTTAAGGATAACTGCACTATAACTCAAGCATCTCTTGAAGTTCGCAAAACATTTGCAATCCAAACAAAATTCGAAATATCGAACGGACTGGCGATTTGTCGTTTGGCGAAATGTCCATGACTCATCATCAGGTGTGCGTATGCGGTGCCAAGGAGCCGAAGGGAGCAAAACTTCCTGTGGCGGTCAACTTAGAGACCGTCATCGGCGACCTCACCCACCAAGTATGCCTACTTGACGCCAAGAAGCCGCAGGAAGCCACACTTCCTGTGGCGGTCGACTTAGAGACCGTCATCGGCGACCTCACCCACCAAGTATGCCTACTTGACGCCAAGAAGCCGCAGGAAGCCAAACTTCCTGTGGCGGTCGACTTAAAGACGGTTATCGGCGACCTGACCCACCAGGTATGCCTACTCGACGCCAAGGAGCCGCAGGAAGCCAAACTTCCTGTGGCGGTCGACCTCGTCACCGTCATCGACGTCCTGCGCCATCAGGTGTGCCTACTCGACACCAAGAAGCCACAGGAAAGGGAAGTACCTGTGGCGGTCGACCTAGACACCA
>JAPYYQ010003706.1:0-22763 GCA_030522585.1 Anagyrus pseudococci
GTAATTATTGACCTACTCATATTTTTTTTGTTTTCAAATATGTAAAAATCTCTGAGATCCCTGCCTTCAAAGTTAACTGAGGCATATTTCCCCGACTTATCCTAAAGGGGTAAAACAAAAATGTATACATGCAGGAGAGAGAGAGAGAGAGAGAGAGAGAGAGAGAGAGAGAGAGAGAGACAGACAGACAGAGAGAGAAAGAGGTAATGTGAGAGAGAGAAAAGGGTGGATGATACGAAAAGGGTGATAAAGGAAGGAAGTTACTTGCTTGTCAGCTGCAACTCAACAGAGCTGTAAAAGTATAGCTTCTCGTAGCCGCATTCCCATGCGGATGCAACAGCTCGCACAGGTGTGAATCTATTGATTATTCGAGCAGTTGACCGAAGGATTAAACCGAGCGAAATCAACAAGTGCTTTTTCAAGCATCCTACATATAAGTAGAGGACGCCTAAACTTGCGGCGGGCTTTTATCTCCAATACAGTCTACAATCCTTTCGTACGAAGCGTTTAAATACTTTCTTGAGCAATTACGATGGTAACACGGCAATATCGCAGAAGAAGAGGATATTGCTTGCGTCTGCAGAGATGGTTGTAAAGTTTGTATAGAGAGAATGAAAAGTGTTGAGGGAGAGCTAAGCAAAGTGCGGATGGAGAAATATTTTTTATCTCGCTTCTATTTGACGGTTGGAGAGGCGAATGGTAAAAAGGTCTGTAGGTTGGTTACAGGTGGTTCAAAAAATCATTGAGCCACGGTAAGGTTTTGCAATGCCAGGCGCGCCCAGAACGCCAGGTCTTCCGTCGCAGCGAGGAAAAAATTGTCAACGTTCCAGAAGAAGAAAAAAGAGGGATCGTCTAGATCGGGCCGGGGTATAAAGGGCCAGGGGGGCTCCATAGGGTTGGAGAAGGCGATAAAAAAAATAGATGCTGTGAGCAAACGAGAGAGAGAGAGAGAGAGAGAGCGAGAGAGAGAGAGAGCGAGAGAGAGAGAGAGAGAGAGAGAGAGGGAGAGAGAGAGAGAGAGAGGGAGCGGCTGCTGGTCCTTGGGGAGAGACAAAGAATGAATTACCGAGGCAGCCGGAAGAAACAATGTGCTCCGGCAAGAGAGAGCGTTGCAAGAGTCCTAGGAGGCGCGCATGTGTGCGTCTGCATGTCTGGGACTGCGTCCGTGTCGGCATGTGTGTGTTCGCGTGTGCGTGTTTGCACGGACTCGCGCACGCGGCGGCCGGGCAGAGGCGAGGTAGGACAAAGAGGTGGAGGGTGGTGCCGGCGGTGGGGAGCTGCGTCAGGAGCCGGGTAAGCGGCAGGCAGGAGAGGCCAGTCGAGTAGCTTGGCCCCCTTGCATGTGCAGCCTGCACCTGGGGAATGTTGTTTAGTACGCGGAGAAGCATACATATGCGTAATTGTCCGACCGGGCGATCAGCCGCAGAGTGGACGTGTCGCGCGGGCACCCTGCGTTTAACCTCCAGCATCGACCCCTGTTCCACTCCGGCCTCCGGTTCGCGCCGCCAAAGCTACCATGAGCACTTTTTTCCCTTCGCCTTGGCCCGCCTTTGCCACTCTCGCTCCACCTCTCTCGCTCCCTCGTCGCCTCCTCTGCCTTCGTCCCCCGGCCCCTGTCCGCCGCCGCCGCCACCACCTCCTCCTCCTCCTGCTCGTCATAGTCGTCAGCATCGTCTGTAATGCGCGATGCCTTTCTTGTCGCTGCCCCATTCGCTCGGTCGGGGGCAGCGTGAGCAAAAAACCGGATGTTTCAAGCGGCTGCGCGAGCATCGCAGGCGCGCACGTGCTCGAGTATTCGCGATGATCGGCGTAAGGGCATCTGTGCTTCTGATTTGCATAGGGTCCAGGTCGCCGCCTGGGCCGGCAGTGACGAGCCCGGGCAGGATCGGCCAGAAGGCTCCTGCGCGCAGCCTCGGCCCGTCTGCGCGTACGCGCGATTATGCGCGGCCCGGCTGCTTTTGTTTAATCGCGTGCTGGGCCGCATTCTCCGGCGCGCCCCTCTCCCCATTCGGATTATCATGCCCTTCCTTGTCTCCCGCTGCCGGTGCGCGGCCCTCCTCGACGGCGGCACACCTTCACGCCCGTCCGCACCGCTTCCATTAGGGATCGGATAAGCGCTCGTTCCCGCGCCGGCTCAGCTCCATAGTCTTAGTCCCGGGCCAATTCAACCGGCTGGCTCTGCATCTTGGCCCGATCTCGCGCCTGGAGGCCCGCGCGCTAATGCCCGCTGCTGCATTTGAATGACAATGCAGCCGCACCAGCCGCAGCCGAAGAAACGCTGATCCGCGCGAGATGCGCGCCCCCCCCCCTCTCCTGGGCCATCCCCTCGATCGGGCAAAGCCTCTCGAGAGGCCGCCGGCGGCGGGCCCCCTCGCGCCGCTGCAGCCGGAGGAGGGATGCCTGGGCCCGAGGAGAGCGCCGGCATGCAAATTCCCGCTACCCGCTGCTCTGTTGCCTCTGCCGCGGGCCCTTGTGTTTCGAGCGCGCCGGGGCCCGCCGCTAGTCTCTCCGGTGATTAATGAGCGGCCCGAGGGCGCGAGCGCCGCGCTCTCCTCTCGCGCGCTCACACGCGTCCGATCGTCTCCTCGGGCCGCCGCTCTCTTCGTCCGACCCTACCCATCTCGCTTCCCCCTACACCAAGCGCGTCCTGCGGATTTTCCGGCCGGCGTTGGTGGCTGCGCGCCTCTGCAACGGAAGGAGCCGGCAAAGCAAGAGGGGAAGCAGCGCCGGGAGCACGGCCAATCGAGGGAGGGGGAACTGTGAGAAGGGAGAATGAGATCCAAGTATAGACGAGCCAGCGCTGAGAGCACCGTGGGACACTGACTGTATCGCCCCCCCCCCCCCGCCCTCCCCACCACCGCCTCTCCGAGCCACCCCAACCAGTCGTCAGGCAAAGGAACTGTTGCTGCTGCTGCTGCTGCTGCTGCTGCTGCTGCTGCTACTGACTACTTGGGCCCGGTGTTCGGCTAACGCTCCGGAAGAGACGAACGCCAGGCACTAATTGCCTCTTCCAGCCGATTCGATCAATCAGCGATCCTCTCCGCGCCATCGCATTACGGGCCGCGAGATCTAAACGTCTCGAGATTTACGATCCGCCCTAGAGCTATGCCTCCCACAGCCAACGGGCTTCCCTGGCCCCCTTTCCTCCTCGAGCGACTCTTCTTCCCCTTGCTCGGGCTCATTCGCGCGAGCTCTTCCCGCAGCACGTAGACAGCGTCCCCTCGATAGTCCACGGCTGACCGGCTTCTTGCCGATAGCTCCACGATTTTTGCGATAATTAGCAAGCAATCGCCGCAGCAGCAGCCGCCGCTAGCATTGGCTCTGGCTTCGCAGTCGCGGCTGCCGGCAGGGTCTTGTCCTCCCTCGGCCCTCCTCGGGCGCCCGGTGCCGCGCGGCGTCACGGCTCTGCAGGTTGAGCGGGTATGGTTTTCAAAGGCTCCGCCAACAAGCTTTGGCGGCCGGTAGAGCGAGGTGAAGATGAATAATGCACGGGCACGCCGGCAACTCTTATTCCCGAGCACGTCTTGTCAGCGATAAGCTATGAACGAGCCGGCTCGCTGAATCATTCAGCCTGCCGCGGCGATCGACGCGCGTGCACTTATACGACGCCGGGGAGCGCGGCTCGGCCGCTGGCGTCGCCGCGATATCTCTGTTCTTTACATCACCGGGCGCTCGAGGAGAAAAGCCCCGGCTAAATTAATAAAAGGCCGCGCGTTCGGCGACAACATCGCTCCGATCCTACACGGACTCCTCTCCCTACTCGCTCTCCCTACTCGCGGACGCTGAATTTTCCGCTCGGCGATGACTCGACGGCCCGACGTATCGAGCCAGGATGAGCCAGCGTCTTGAGGGCGACTAGACTCTAACCTGCCCCCTGGCCTCCCACTTTTCCGTCTCTCTGCGTAAAAGCCTGCGGCCATGCGAATGCAGAGCTCCCCCTTCTCCGGGCGGACGGGCCGACGCGATGCGCAAGTCTGTATCTACAATGAAAACTGTTGGCAAATGGCGGCCCAGAGCGCCGAGGGGATTAGGCCGAAAGTATAAACATCGAGGAGGCCGTGAGCCGATAACAAGGAGAATGCCGACCAGGGGCTCGGATCGGCCCGATTGCTCGATCGTTGGCTGTTGAACTTACACGTCGTGGCTTCGAGCCCCGGCCTCTTGGCACACTCTTTCCCTCCCCGGTCAAGTGTTGGCGCTGAAATTCACATGGCCGAAAAACACTGAAGAAAATGCATGATGTGGGCTTCTGTTGAAAAAAATGAGGACAGCAGTGCTTGGATAAAGAGAAAATCGCTGCAGGCCTAATCGTTTCATAAGCAGCTGGAGAGGGGCGCGCTGTAATAATGCAGGGAATATCGAGTGGCCGGATCCTCGTAAAATTTTCAAGCTTTTCTAATTTTCGTTATAATCGCCGAGAGAGAGGTAGAGGTAGAGGTAGAGGTAGAGGTAGAGGTATAGAGAGAGAGAGAGAGAGAGAGAGAGAGAGAGAGAGAGAAGGCGGGCGGGGGTGCGGCTGGATCGAGTAGCCCGGTTTTTGCTTCACGGTCAACCGGGGACTTTAACGCGAGCCTACTCTTCTTCCTGCTCCCTCTGCTTCTTTGTGTGAACGCCGCTTCTTGTGCCCTCCCCACTCGGCCGACCCTAGAGCTCTCACTCACTTCAATTATTCAATTACAAAGTTTTGCGAAAGTTGCGCCGAGGCAGGCTCGAGGCCCGTAATTTGTCCGGGCGCGCCGCTCGAGGACCTATAATCGTCGGTCAGCATTACGCATTCCCAGGGAAAGTTTGGCGCGCGCGCGCTCGCCTCGCGTGTACTCCAGGCAGCCGCTATCCCCGAGCAAAAGAATAACAATAACGCGGCCGCTTGCTCTTCATCCCCGGCGCTCGGCCTACTCGGCCAACCCCCCAGCCGTCCGTGTTACCTTACTCCCCGAAGCCTTGCCCAAGCCTCTCCATCTCCCCCTAATTATATAGATTTCTCTCTTCCTTTCCCTTTTCTTCCAAACTCGTCGTTCATCTTGTATTTGCTTATCAGGCATGGTGAGCTATCGTTACTCACGGCCTCCGCCTCGTCCTCTCTTATCTACTCGGCGCGCCTGCTCACACGTGCCCGCCTCGCCTTATCTCTGTGCGCGCGAAGAATGAGCCTGCGCTCCGCAGAGCCGCCTCTCCTGCCCCTGCCCATTATTCTTGCTTTTACATGTATGCACGCATTAGGACAACTAGACAACTTGACAAACTTGCCAACCTCTGAAACATTTAAGCAGCTTTTCTCTTTACTCTTCACTTATTTAAAGCGCCAATAATAACGCTTCGATGTGCATTAATAATCGACATCACAAGCGAGCTTCGGCCGACCGCTAGATTAATCAAGTAAATACCCCTCTTCAACACAATGTCTCATTACACGAGCAACAAATTTACAACGTACGTTACAGGAATAGAAGAAACCTTGCTCGTTTCAACGAAAAATTCGGCCCGGGGAAATGTTTGAAACACTATTGTCAAATCCTATGTTTCAAGTACCATTTTTAAGTTTATTCGGACAAGTTTAGTTGGAAGAAAAAATTCGCTCAACTTGCCAAAGAATTGACTTTAATTTTTTATTAACTGCGCACTTTCGGCCACTGCACCTTGACTCTACCGGTGACATGTAACAAGCAGTAATATACTCATTTTTTCATTTGACAAAATGTTTTGAAATATATAAATCGCTCTTTACCTCTTCTCCTATCAGTCCCGGACATTTTTGCTCCTCTCACTCGGAGCAGAAAATGTTGCTTTAATCAATTTAAAAAAACACAATTTAATATTTTGATAAAACTTTTAACGTTGTGAGAGATTGCGAGAAAATAATAAAATGAGTATTTTACAAAGAATCATGCTGCTGGAGCTGGGGAAAGAGAGCACACCAGAGATGCAGACCGGAAGGAAAAACGATGAAATTAGCAGTTGGACAGAAGCGTCGCCAAAGTCGTGGTAAGATGCGATTGACTGGACTGCTGCATACACAAAAACTTGATGCATAGTGTTGGCATTCGTGTCAGTGTTGATCTCAACCAGCAACTTGTGCGTAGTAGTAAGAGGAGATACAGAGAGGGATAGAGAGAGAGAGAGAGAGAGAGAGAGAGAGAGAGAGAGAGAGAGAGAGAGAGAGAGAGCGGGGGGGGGCGGGCGAGAGGGGGAGCGAGAGATTGAGAAAAGGAGATGGAACTGCAATGGAACCAAAAGAGGCAAAGAAAGCGGGAGAGAGAGAGAGAGAGAGAGAGAGAGAGAGAGAGAGAGAGAGAGAGAGAAACTTTGAGAGGTCGTAAAAAAATCCGAGGAAATGACGGTAGGGAATGTCTTTGCTTGCTGGTAAACAACTGCTAGAGAGGCCAAGCTAGAGAGGTAGCCTCGTTAAAAAAGCCTCTGAAAAATATGAGGCATTAAGCGCGTTTTTACCGTTGCAATCCAGACCCTTTTTTAGGGCTGTTTGTTGTGGCTAACCAAACACACTGCCGCCGCCAGAGCGGCATCGACGCCACTGTCGCTTCATTTATACCTACCTCTTTATTCGCACAAATGCAAAATTTCCCTTTTTTCTCCATTTTATACATGCATTGTTGTGTTTTTTTTTCTTTTATTTTTAAGAAGCTACCCCTCTCCCAAGCAGATCCCTCTAACCTAGCTCTCCTTTCTCTCCTACTCTCTCTCTCTCTCTCTCTCTCTCTCTCTCTCTCTACATTACCATAATTCGACATTTCCGATCATCAAATTCTCATTACCGCGCTCATTCTCCCTCCTCTGACCCGTCCTCTGCGCTACCATCGCCGCCGTCCTCTCAAGCCCGCTCTTTCCCTTATGCCGCCGGCTCAGTAGCATTACAGTATAGTCTTAGCAGCTCATCGCACACTTTACCACGATGCCATTTTAGATAACAATTGTTGCCCAACTTGATTGCTTTAACAAGATCAAATGAACATTGATTTTTAATAGATCTATATTATTAACATTTTCCATCGTGAAGAAAAGATGTTTGAGCCGACAGCGAGTATTGTAGCGAACGTAAAAGAGCGTCGCAAGCCAGAGAAGATTCGTTAAAAAAACGTGTTTAGGAGAATAAGATTATTGTTGCAGCTTTATTACTCGTCACGTTGCCCCTCGGAGCCGCAGCCTCCTCGCCTCATCGCCGCCTCACAACACCTCTCGCCCGTTGCTCCTAATTAGCCAACGTTTCTTTTATTATTTGAAGAAGCCGCGAGCGCGGGGGACGGAGAGTCGCCTCGCTGCTCCCTCGGCGGCCCTCTAGCAATCGCAGTTGCGGGGACATTTGCCAAAGCGAAACGCCTGATTAGAGTAACGAAGAGTCGAGCTGAGCTTAGGGGCTAGGGGTGCGGTGGAGGGGACAAGGTGTCCGAGCCGGGGGAGGCTAGGGCTGAGGGCCAAGACAAACTGGAAGAGATGGGAGCTGCGAGGGGCCAAGAGCAATTAGGCCCTCGTCAAACTAATACGCGTTCTCATGTTTTTAATTACTCCCACCTCCGGGGCGTTGGCGGGGCCGGGCGGCCAGCGCCGCGCTGTCACTCTGAGCTTCTTTCCAAGGCCCGAGCGCGCAAGCCGAATGTTTTGTCGCTGCCCCAAGCAAGCTCGGTGCAAGAGAAGCTTCGGGCTCGAGCAAAAAATCGCCCAGAAGAGCGGGCCCGCCGGCGAGAGGAGACGAGGGTCAAGGGCTGGCCGCTGCTCGAGTCAAAAGCTTGAAATATAAATACAAATGCGCCTTGTCGGGCGCGAGGCGAAGGCTCCAGCAGCTCTCTGGCCGGCTTAAGCCAGCTTTCCCCGGACACGGGGCGATCCGGCCTCGAAGATGCCCGTGGCTATGAAGCGGGGGCTGGATCGCCGCCGCCGGCGAATGAGCGGCAGCTAGAAAAAGGTGTTTAAACGAGCAAAAAACCCGGCTCGAGCTCATCCGTGACTTGTCGTCGTCGTCGTCGGCGGCGGCGTTGCAGGCGTTGCTGGCGCGGCTGGTGTTGCTTGTTACGGGCTCTAGCCTCGCGGGCCTGATAGTGGTCGGATTATGCGAGTCGCCCACGTTTATTGCCGAAAACATCTGTATTGCAGCAGCAGCAGCAGCAGCAGCACAGCCGAGGAGCAGGAGAGAGGAAGCCCGAGGAAGGGGTTGGAGCGTAGCCGGGCCGCTGCTCCATCACTGCCAAAGCTCGTTTCTCCGGGGCTGCAGCCCCGACAGGCCTCCGAGGACACCTTTCCCCCGGCACAGCTTCGAGTTTTATTGCCGCATTTTCCTATCCCATCTACGCCTAGTTTTACTCTGGCCTTACTCTCCTCCGGGCCTTACGTTTGTCCTTTTTTTAAAAATCCTTTCACTGCGGCCGAGAGCGAGCGAGGGAGGCAAGAGAAAAAAGTAATTCTGCGAGGGAAATAATAGAGGCGAGGCTGGGGGTGAGCCAAAGGATTATCCTTCGCTAAGCCGCTAATCCGCGGCGCTCGGCTGGCGCGCGAGGCTCGCGCCGGCTCCGGGAGGGGCCGTGACGACTCGTCGCAGGTCCTTCGAGCTAGCCTCTTCTCCCGGGCGTCCGCTGCCTCCTACCCTTTCGCCGAGCTTCGCTCCGAGGAAGCGCTAGTGCCGCTCTCGCAGCGGTAAAACACTCAAGTTTTATTGGAATATTGGGCGTTCATGGGTCACCGCAGCCTCGAACCCTTTGCTTTACAGCCAGCAGGCCCCTGCGCCGATTGATTTCCCCCCTGCCAGGATCCAGCGCGGCCGTCTTCCTTTCCTCCCTCTCTCCTGCTACTATTACCCCTTCGCACGCGCACGGCCAGTTCACTCCTCTACTTTGGCCCCCCGTCCCCTCTCCGCGCTTTTCCGCTCAACCTGCGCAAAGCCAGCTTTTTTAACGCCGACCCTCCCTTTCGCGCTCGCTTCTGCTCGGCGGCCGGCCTCTCCCTTGGCCGCGCACGCAAATTTAATCAGGCCATTTGGCAGGTTACGCGGCCCAACGGCTCTACGCGGGAAGCCTCTGCTCAGCTGGCAAATCCGAATGGAGCTCGATTATGAGGAGCAATGCGAGGCCCTTGGCCTGCGCGGCCTCTTGGCCCGCAGCGCACGACTGCCCAGTCGGGAGAGTCTGTCTTTCGAGAAAATGAGAATGGCTTGGCTAAGCCGAGGAGAAAGCCAAGGGACAACAAGCTCGCAAGATAAGAGCCTGGGCCTACTCGCCGCGACGCATGGGCCAGATGCGCGGGCCGTTCTAAATAAGCGAGATCGATCTGCGGCAGCGATCGAAGAAGGAAAGAAAGAAAGAAACGAGTAGGGAGGGCAAAGGATCGGCAAAGAGCGGCTCCGCATCCGGCGGCCGCTCTTTGCCGATGGGCCTGTGAATTCTTTATTTTCTCTGTGGAATCGGTCGGCGGAGGTAATGAGGGCTAGCCCCAATAGCCGCAACGCAGGAGCGCGATCGCCGCAGCAGTATAGGTCCAGTTGCAGGCGCAAAGCGGCTCGAGGAGAGTCCCGCGTGTGACAGCTTTGAGGCTCGCTCTCCTCCAGTCGTCCACGCGCTCGACCTTTTCTCCGGGCATTCTCGCCGTTGGCTGGGCCCACTCGATCATCGCTCCTGCATGCCACCTCCTTTCCTCCCATTCCGCCGGCGACTTTTTCTCTCACGCTCCGCGGCGCACCTTGCCCAGGGCTACGCTTCTGTTATCTTGCATAATCGAAAGAGAGCGAGAGAGGGAGCGGGAATAACTTGCGCCTCGCTTGGGCGCGCGCTCGCCCGGCTCCGTAACGAGAAAGTTGGCGTGAAACGGGGGAGCCGCTGGAGCAGGAGGGATGCAAGCGAGGAAGAACCAGCTGGGGTGGATTTTTTCATATTTTTCGAAGCCGCGCGGCTCTCGGCCACTCGCTCTCTCCCCTCGGCTCTTTCGTTTTTTCGCCGGGGGAGCGTATATGCATGCATAAAGAGACGGCCGCCGCTGCAGCAGCCCCCGACAGCAGCCCCGGCAGCGGGCTTCCGAGCTCATGGGAATCCGTGGGGGTCCAAACAGCTCGGAGCTTTGATTTCGGAGGGGGGCCAAGCGGTCCAGCTTGTCCGCCGGACTGACCGACCCCTCGACCCTCGTTCCTTCTTGCCTCCCTCCCCCCCCCCCTGCCTGCCTGCCTCTTGCATGCGCGTACGTATGCATAGCCTCGTCCCAGGGATGCGGGCCTGCTTATGGCGCTCACCTCACGCTCGTGCCACTGCTATATGTGCGCGGTGAGGCGGGCCTGCCCCCGACGAGCCAGGTGATGCGCTCACCGCTACTTTTCACTTTTTCCTTTTTTTGCACCCCCCCCCCCGTTTTTTATGGCCACATACGCACACGTATAAACGCTAGGCATATTGGGTGAAAAAACGTAATGACCGACACATCTGATACTGACTACATATAGTCATTATGCGCAACAGCCTTTTCGGTGTGTCGTAGCGAAATAGAAGAGAAAGAGAAAGAGAGAGAGAGAGAGATACACTTACACGCACACACTCAGGCTCACATGCATGGAAAAAGATTCAAAAGAAGTTCGTTAGGCCGTTGCCTTAGAGCTAGTGTATAGGGTCTCCGATCGTCCGTGTCCAGCTTCCGGGCAGCTCTGATCTCTAGTGGTTTCTCCTGTTTTTTCACTTTTTTCCCCTCCGTTTTTCTTCTCGACCGATTGGCCCTTTGAAATATATAGAAGCGCTTCTTATAAACTCATGTCGGTTACGCTTTTCTCGCATCCTTGAGGCGCTGAGACAAGAGAGCGCACGAAAACGTGACTGATTTTAATGCGCAAATCAGCTTTTAAAGCCATTAAATAAACATGTAAGCCTAGTTTGAATTAGTAATGATGAGGCTTGGTAGCAAATATCCGAATATATATGATATTCTATCCCCACATAACTTATACAAATTTAACACTTGTTGTGTTTGCGTAACAAGTACTTTGAAGAAAGTTGCTTCTCTCTCTCTCTCTCTCTCTCTCATTTTATATCTTTTCTTGTTTCTCAAATACATTTTTATATTCGTTCAACGCAAGAAAGTTTTTAAAAATTTTTAAGCCTCCTCCTATCTGCCGAAATATCGTACAAAGCTTCAAAATGGAAATTCGCGGGCCTATTAAGTTCGACTGAGAAGGTTGTTGTATGAGGAAAAAATGTAGATCGTTATTTATATTGAAAAGTATAGAATGAGCTTGTCAGTTACTGCAGCGCCTGGCTATTGATTATTAGTAAAACAGAGTATGGGCAATAGTGATACCTGTGACGCAGCTTGCTCTTGCTCTTATCACCGAACATCGAACCTACAGCATACACAGAATAATGAACATAATATTATAAGGAAGAATAAAGATAAAGTGATGAAGACAATAAAAGAGGTGATCGAGCGTATGATAGGTATGGAAGAGAGAACAAAAGTCAATCGGTGAGTCACCTATTGACGCCTGTTTAGCAATCTGGCCAAATCAATGAAACAGACGAGCATTCTTGTGAGCTGCAGGGCTCAGAAGAAAGTGGATAAAAGTCAGAGTGAAGAGGAAAGAGAGAGAGAGAGAGAGAGAGAGAGAGGGAGGGAGAAGGAGAGGTAAGCCGAGTAGCCGAGGTGCAGGAGGTATTGGGGACAATGGGAGGCGCCGCTGCTCCGATCGGGCACCTGATGCTCCAGCTCGTGCCCGGGTGCGTGCAGCGTGTGCAACGACCGCAGGGCCTCAATGTTTTGATAGCTCAATACATGCGACGAATTGGGGCGAAGGAGGAAAGGGGAGCAGGCCAAGGGGCGAAGGACAATACCCGAATCGGGGAAAACAGCTCGAAGGGGTTCGGCCTCTCCCCTTTCCATTCTCTCTCCCTCGCGCAAACACTCGCACGCTCTCGCTCTCCCTCTCTCCTCTCTCGCTTCCTTCTCCTTTCAGCGCCTCTCTATAGTTCAATGGAGACCGAGGCGCGATTGCTCGGGCCAATCACTCATCGACCGATTATTGTCGATTCGAGCCCTTCTACCGCCACTTATTCTATACTGCCGCCGGCCCTGGCACTGCCACCTTACTTTCTCGGGGCTGCCTGCACGACAAAAGCCACGCAGTGCACACGCGCCTGGCCTAGCCGGCTTACACCTTCAAAGCCAAAGGGATAAAAGGCTGTAGCACCTATCTCTACCCTCGCACCGATCGAATAGCGAAAGAGTCGAAAAATGGAGAGAATCTGAGGTGAAAGGGCAAAGGGGGGAGCAACAGAGAGAGAGAGAGAGAGAGAGAGAGAGAGAGAGAGAGAGAGAGAAAGAGACAGAGATGGAAAGAGAAACGGGAGATAAACGAGACCAAGGTACATGCAAGTGCTCTATATAGCCCACGATACATCTAGATATGCAAGAAGGGCAGTATGAGCAACTTAACAATCAGCAAAAGCGTTGTTGTAAAAAGAAGAAATAAATAAATAAATAAATAAATAAATAAGCTCTTAAAGAAAATGTGTTAAAATTAAACTGGTTGGCTAAGCAAGCACATCAGCCAAAGTCGCAGTTTAAAAGCGGAATAAGGCAAACAAGTAAATAACATTCGATAAACGAGCATTAAAGAGGACAAAAGCCAATTGCTTGTAGGAGATTGCTCGGAACCTGGTATCCAGGTCAAAGGGAATACGGACCGAGCGGGCCTCTAGCGGTACTTTTCAAGGGTAAATGATTACCTGGCTAAGCAGGCTCCATGCTCTACAAGTGTTTTTACCATTAATGCTAGCGTCGCATACTTAATACGCCTGTCGAAAGGTATAACGTCACAAAGAAAGATGGAACGAGAGAGAGAGAGAGAGAGAGAGAGAGAGAGAGAGAGAGAGAGAGAGAGAGAGAGAGAGAGAGAGAGGGGGGGGGGGGGAGGGGGAGGTTCGACCTCCCAGCTGGCTCTTGTCTGCGCTTCTGCTGTTGCTGTTTGGCTAACAAGCGGGCCCGCGATTACGCCACGCGATCGACTTGCCACCGGCAGTCTCCTACTCCAAAACCGCCCCCTTTATCTCTTTTCATTCTTTTCGTTCTTTTCTTCTTTTGCCTTCTGCTCAACCCTTTGCCCGATTTCGCCTCTATCTTTTATATTTCCTGCTCAGCCATGCCGCACTCGAGCGATCGGCCTACCGCTTATGGCCCTACGGTTGCCACGCGCTCTCTCTCTCTCTCTCTCTCTCTCTCTCTCTCTCTCTCTCTCTCTCTCTCTCTCTCTCTCTCCGGCTCTCTTTTTCTCCATCCTAATTCGTGAATGAGACTTATTTGAAATTTATTAGGGGTAGCCGGCTGTGTGCATATTGGTCTATAGGGCCGAGCGAAAAGTGCCGCAGCGCAATCAAAACATGTGAATATTACTTGTTTACAGGAGCCCCTGCAATTGAGTTGTTGGCGCAACTTGTGCGCCCGTTCTATTCTTCTGCCGGCTCTTTAACTGTTTTCATTGGGCGCGTAATCGTTTAACCGAGCCTCGGGCAATCGCCATCCGACGCGACTCGTCGCATAATGCGTTATTGCCTCTGACAGCATGGAAACAATAAAGCGATCCTCGGCGCGTCGGCGGGAACAATCGAGGGACGGCCGATGAACGGGCAGCACAAGCTTGGAGACTAGCCGGAGGAGGAGCGCGGCTGGGAGGGCCCGCGGGTGCCCGACGCGCAGATGCGTTGATCCGTCATCGATATCGGCGAAAAGCGAAGAGCAGCCAGGCGCGCGGACGTACGCGTACGCTCGGGGAAAAAACCTCATAAATCAGTAGGAGCTAGCCTAGCAATAGGGCGTGTAATAGCGTTTTTCCCTTTTTTGCCCATTTCTTGCCAGTCGCTCTCTGCTGACGACTGCGAAGAACCCACGAGATGGAGAGAAATACGCGACTCGCAAGCAGTGTTCGCTAAGAGACTTTTTTCCCCGTCTAGTGGCAGAAGTGACGTCAAAACGACTCGGACTTTTTGCGCTCCGTCCCGCTCGCGCTTCGACGCCTTCTGCCAGCTCACACTAGACGAGAGAAGGGAAGTTGAACGGGAGAGAGAGAGAGAGAGAGAGGGGGGGGGGCGGGCGGGGGCAAGAGAAATAAAAACAATATGTTCTTTTTTAGGGCTCCAACAGCTTTTCCTCTGGCGCGCTTGTTTACGCTTGCAGCAGGCAAACTGTAACTCTTTGGCCCCTGGCTCCTTTCCTCCAGCAGACAAAGTCAATCACTTGACGTCATAATTTGATTAAGCCTGACATTATAGCTCTGCTCGGTGGGGAATAGCAGTGGCTTTTTTTCGAATAGACCCGAAATCGAGACTTGCATGCCACTGGCCTCGAGCACGTGGCAGTGCTTCTTGCTCGTGCCTACAGCCAATCTTTCTATTATACTCTTGGAAACAATTCTTCATTGGCTTACCCCAACCCTCTAACCTCATGTTCCGGCTGTTTGTTCGCTCTTTTTTTCCTTTTTCTTTTTTCCTTCTTCTTTTTTGCGACTACCGCCGAGTTTAAGCCTGCTGCTGCTGCTGCTGCTGCTACTGCTGCTCTAGCTTTAAATACATTTGCCCTTCGAGCATTGTGCTGATCACGGGCTGCTCGATGCAAACTTGCTTAGCTTTTTCACTTTCTCTCTCTCTCTCTCTCTCTCTTTTATTTTCATTTTTTTATTCTAGCGGTGGTTCGACCTACTTGTCCTCGCGACACAAGTGCTGGCACAGGTGCCTTATTCACACCTTCAGGACACAATGTTAAAAAAATGAGCCCATCGGTATGTTCTTTTCGTAAACTATTTGACTAATTGATCATCAAATTTATCAGCCGTTGAATAAACTTATTAATAATGAATATATGCAAAGTGCAGGTGAAAAAAAATAAAACAAAAGAACAACAAGAAGCGATAAAATACAAAGTCAAAGGATCGTCGTTGAAAGATAAGGCGTAGTGAGGAGCATGCGTATCCGTGAATTATTTAAATAGGTTATTTATGTACCGGAGGTTATTGTGACAAATCTGTTTGCTTACGTAACCAAAGCCTCGAGAACAGGTATTTTGAGGAGCCGAAGAATAGAGAGGGAAGGAGAAGAAGCCGAATGAAAAGGAGCAGAAGGCGGAGGAGGAGGAGTAAGAGAAGGTGAAGAAGAGATAATGATTTAGCACGGCTCAATTGAGTCGACGGTTTAAAGTCATCAGCGGAGCGGGGAACAAGCTCGAGATGCAGATAAGCCGAGACTCGACGGCCAGAGGCGAAAGAGGCAGAGAGAGGGGGAGGAGTGAGAGTGAATAGAGATTCTCCGTTGAGGAAGGCCACGCGCAGTCGGATCTTTGGAGTAAAGTAAACAAGCAAACAAACAACTAGGCAGGCACGACGCGGCAAGAGTAAAGAAGAAAAAAGGCGGAGAAAAAGCGGAGCTGCGAAGAAGAAGAAGAAGAAGAAGAAGAAGAAGAAGAAGAAGAAGAAGAAGTAGAAGAAGGGGGAGGAGGAGGAGTCGAAGAAAAAAAAGAAGAAAAAATCAAGACTTCGGCGCTTTTGATCCGGTCTTCCGACTCCTGCTATCTTGGCGACTCTTATGCTCGAGCGTTTGCGACAGCTCTCTGCTGGCAAGTTAAATCAAAAGCTTGCCATTCTTCAGGATTGAGCATGCTGCTGCCCCGGCTGGGCCTGCTGACCCCCTCCCCCGTGGCCGATTACCCCTTACCGCCCACTCCCACGCCCTCAGCCCGCCCCAGCAGCAGCACTGCTCTCGGCTCCTTCTCCCTTTGCTGGCGGCGGAACGAGTGCAAAGGTGCGCATTGCGAGACAAGGCGCGTGGAGCCACTGCCCCGTGTACCTCCAGTCTGTCGCGTGCAACCTTTTCCCAGAAGAAATGAGGAAGAACGGAAGAGAGAGAGAGAGAGAGAGAGAGAGAGAGAGAGAGAGAGAGAGCGCTCGGATGGCTCCCCAGGAGCCAAGCGGTCAGCGCCTGTCAGCACCCGCACTTCCAAAGTCACGCGCCCGTGTTTGCGCAGTCCTTTGTCAGGGCAACAGCGCCCACTGCTGCTTATACTCTCCTACCGAGTGCGACAAATGAGGAGGATTATACCCCGAGAGCTACGAGCTGCAGTTTCTCCTTTCTCCCTCCTCTCCTCCCATGCACTTGGCTTGTTTTGCTTCTTTTCCCAAGGCTCGCCTCGCATCCACCCACACACACACACACACACACACACACACACACACACACACACACACACACGCACACGCACACACACACACAGGCCACGTAACATCTTCTCCTTCTCCCTCTTTACTTTTTTCTGCTTTCCGATGCCTCCGTCAGATAATGCTCTCTACTCGTGTTTCCCTTTCTTCCCTCGCCTTTCAAGCTCATTGTCCTCGTGTCAACCCGGCCGCCACTCTTACACCATTATTTCACTTTACAAACCGCGCGCCGATCGTCTAGCCGATTTGGCATCTCGCTCAGACACACGCGCCCGGGCACATGCGTTTATACCCCCCCGCCGCCGCTACAATACGCGCGCGCGCGCGCGCGCACACGATGCCCCCACCTACGAGCACACTTATTCTATTGTAAATTCATTATGAGCAACATATTTACACGACTGTTTACTTTTAAAACTATTTCAAATAGCAGTTCAATAATCCAATCACATTATTAACTTGAAATACCTCGTGGAGTTTTTTAAATACAACTGAGGAAAAAAATCGTGGAAAAAAATGCGAGAAAAACCTTTTAACTTTGAATCAATACAAGCTAACAAAATTATGCATTTCATTATATTTGAAAAATTACTTTTAATTTATTTTTAAAATACAGTCCAAACTAAAAATGACAAAATTAAAAATAATAGTAAAAGTTTGAGAATGAACCAAGCTTTTCACGATATTTACACGTAAGATGTAAACAAAAAGTAACGTACAAAAATTCGATAGTCACTGCTTAATAATAATGATAATGATGTGTTCTTTTTAATCTATACTATAATGCGTATGTATGTTACACTTTAATTCTATTAGATTTCATTTTATTCTGCAGTGATGAAAGAAATTATAAAAAAAAAATACACATCCTAGGATTACAGATTTGTAGTTTTTCTATACGTTAGCATTTATAATAAATGGCTTTATGAGTCCAAGAAAAAAAGCTCCATTTTTAGTTTAGCTGTTAAAGTGCTTTACTTGCACGGTTCCAGGTGCATTCACAGGAATTTTCGTCTTTGTAGTACATTGTACAAAGTGCTTTGACAGACTCTTTGACCACAACACTACCTACTTTACGATTGAGAAGAGCTGCTTATATACGCACTACAATGCCAACGTTGTAAGCAACGTGTTTGAGGCAATACAATTGGATTAAATGCCTCTACTGCAGTTTCACTATTTTTTACTCAAAGCTAGAAAAAACAGAAAGATAAAAACAGTATCATATTGACCGAAGTATCAGACTTCAACTCCAAATAGCAATTCCATTTGTTGAATTTATTTATTCCTATTCCATTGAAATAAAAGCAATCAAAAATAATACCTATAGTAAACAAATGCATTATTATAATTTACTTAAACTTTGTCATAATTTAAATTAAATAAAAATTATATTCGTGTCGATTAAAAAAGTAATTAGCTTGAAAATTAACTAGGTTTTACGGTGCTTGTAACGTTTCAAAATTTGCCGGATTATTTTGTAAACTGCAAGTATCAGTGGTTCGGCTTGTCCCTTGCAAGTAACGCGTTTGGAAATTCGAAAATAACTGTAAAACTCGAAAAATCGGAAAATATCTAGTGTTGGCAATTTTTACGTTCAGCCACGCATTGTCCATGGAGAATGCCAGAGGTATTGGATTATTAATCCAGCAGCGCGACGGGCCGCACGTCACACACGGATGGATGCAAGTTTCAACGGCTGTTGTTGCGCCGATCTGTCAGTCATGAGAGTCGGTAGGCTACTCCGCCGCGTGGTCCCTTCCACCCCCTCGCCACGATCACCGCGTGCCGCCGCTGGCTTCTTTCGCTCGGCTTTACTTTTCTTCCAGCTAGGCAAGACGAAAGAAAATGGCGAGTAAATGCCGAGGGGAGACGCTCGTGCCGGCCGGTGAAAGCAGCGGCGATGCGCGCCCGACGCCGGAGGAGTGGAAAAAAAGAAGAGACAAGGAAAACAACTGTAATCCGTTTAGCTCTGCAAATTCAGCATTGTTCGGGGCTGTCGCGTCGAAATAAAGTCCGATTCTCTCCGGATAAGCTCCGACGTATCAGCGTGTCCCTCATGTGCTCTCCGACGCCGGCCCTCCGTCAAAGTCCCCGGGCGAAGGCAAGAACTCTTGCTACCGTGGCAAGCTCCCGCTCCTCGCCGACGCGTCGCGTGAAAATCGAAGAGAGCGCCAGCTGGAGACAGATCTGGAGGGGCTCGGGCCGACGAGTGCAGCCGGGCGGCCCGCGCTCGCGACACGGAGCCGGCGGCCTCCTGCCAGGCTGGACCATCCTTTTTTCCTTCAGTCGATAGGCAGTTGCGAATCTGCCGAGTCTTCTGACCGAGTCGGATGAGTGAAATCCATCTGCTGCTGGGACTGATGCGCTCGCCGAAGCTTGCCGCCTTCGTTCGCGCATCCTCTGATACCTGTTGTTTTTACCGACGAAAGCGCATTTTTCGCGCCCTCGAGCCCCTCAACTGGTTGCTCCTTCTTCAGGGCTGAGGAGCAATTTGCCTCTCACGACAATCTGCGCTGATCTGCCGACTGGCCGAGAGAATTTCGGGCCACAAAAGTCCCTGGAGCCCTGTCCGGTGCCGCTGTTCTACGGCGCTTCCTGGGGAGCCCTGCTTTCGGCTCAATCCCAGCCCAAAACTCGTCGTACAAATTCGATTTATCGAATCTGCCAAGCTATTGGAATTATTCAATATGTTGCTGGTTATTCGGGCGCTTGGTAATTCGACCTATTGCGATTGAGAAGCCTCGGCCCTTTTCATGCGCCTAGGCTCTCTTTCTGCCAGTAAAATCAAAGTCCACCTGAAATATGAGGCCCTCGGAGCGGAGAGGAAGGCAGTAAAAAAAAGTAAGGGAAAAAACGAAGGAGGAGGAAAAAAAAGGAGGAAGGAAAAAAGAATAATAAGGTGGCAAGGGGACTAGAGTGGAAGGAGACGCCTCGATCAGCTTATTGTCCGAAGCAGTTGCAGTAGTAGCAGCATATCGCACGAGCGCTGTGCGTAATTTGAATGTCTTTTTTTTTTCGTTTCCTCGATGCCACGAACGGTTGGCTCAACGGCCCGGGGGTCGCGACGTTTGTGAGAGAGCGAGCGAGCGACTGTGCGCGTGAGTGCGTGTGCGTGTGTGTGTGTCTATGTGTGTTTGCGTGAGCGAGAGAGAATGGGGGGAGCAGAAAAAACAGCCGGCCGATTATGAGGAGGTCCAGGGGCTCTCTTATATCACGCGGACGACTAAGCGCGGGAAAAATCGTGGCGAGCTGAGAATATGAGGTGGAGCGAGGCGGTCGGGGGCTAGGCCGGGCTCTAAGAACAAGCGAGTAGACCAAGGCCGGAACAGGGAGAGAGAGAGAGAGAGAGAGAGAGAGAGAGAGAGAGAGAGAGAGAGAGAGAGTCGGGCCGGAGGAGAGTATCCGTTGCCGGACGCCGGTCAGAAGGGAGGCCGGAGCAGAGAGCAGAGGGCACAAAGCCCCGAGAGCCGTGGAAAAAAAGGGAACGGCCAAAAAAGTCGCGAAAAAAATAAGGTAGGCAGGAGGAGGAGGCAGGAAGGAGGAAGGAGACGGGCGCGAGAGCAAACGAGCCGGCCATGTGGCGCGTGTTGCTATCGGAGGAGCGCCGCCGGTAGCCGGGCAGTGGCATGCTCCTGGCCCCCGTAGCCCTCTGATCTTCCGCGTTCCCCCGCACCCCGAGGCCCTCCCCTGACGGCTCCTCCCCTGACGCCGCGTGCGTGTGTCTGCGGATGCGCGTGTGTGCTCGGGCCGCTCGGCCGCGGGCCGCGAGGGGAGCAGGCGTTTGTCCGTTTTTTACTCTTCGCGCTCCGCTCCCCAGTCTCCTGCTCTTGCCCCCGAGAGCTGGCGCATCAACGCTAGCTCGGGAGCAGCTTCCGCATAAAAAAGCGAGCGCGTGGCAGCTAACCCTCCGGCTCGGTCGGCCGGCTGCGCGGCACAACAGGGCCGCAGGAGCGCCGGGGGGACCAGCTCTTTTTCCGAATTTTTCGAAAAATCCGGCCAGTCATCATAAATACATCGGCGGACAAAAAAGGACCCTCCTCAGCCCCGAACGTCAACCGTCTTTGCGGCTCGCGGGTATTACCCTCGGCACTGTTGCATCGGTCCCCGCTAGCAATCCTACGGATAAAAAGTTGGATAAAGCACCAGGGAGAGGGGGAGAGAGCAAGGAGAAGGGGAGTATCGGCTGAAGGAAATAAAGGGGAGGAGGCCTGCAGCTTGAGAGGAGCTCGGGGTCAGCGAGTCGTTGGAGAAGCGAGCGCGTGCCGCTCGCGTGTGACCTGCTCTTTTTCTTATTCCGACAAAAAAATTCGCTGCTCTTCGCTGCCATGAGGACTCGGCTCGGCAGGCCGCACCTCGACTCGAGTGTGCCGGAGCACGCGGCTCGCACCTTTCACTTTACAAACGCACGCATTGTCTAACTGGCCCTCCCCACGTGCGCGTGAGCAAAACTATCGCAAAACGGGAAAATTGAAAAATTTCGTTTAACCTTATTAATTGTAGGGCGATTTGCCAAGAGCAGTTGGCACAAGCGCAATGCGTGCTTCTACCTCGTGTGCCTCTCTAAACGAATGATGCTTACGCCCGTGCGTGCGAGCTGCGCAGAAAAGTATAGTAGGGCTTGGGCTTATGCACCTGCAGCCGTCTAACAACGTGTCTTTCTTTTCTTGCTGCTCGACGAGCATCTCGATGTCTACTTCTTTTCACTCGCTAATCTAACGTGCTTGCTCAGGATTATTATAATTAACATGATAATGGCGGCCATGACAACGGTAAAGAAATTAGGATGATCATGATGATTTTTATTATTTCGACATTAGCTAATAGTTTTTGCCGAGCAGAAAAACTCAACACGTGACGGTCATTATGCTTATTGTTATCGCATTATCTCCATCAGATAGGATCATTATTTTGTAATTAATTGAAAACAAACCGAGTGGAAACTGAGAGCCACAAACTCTTGCTCGTCATAACTTGTGCTTGTCAATCATCCTACTGCTCCTAACGCATCAAAGCACTCGAAGAATCTGCATAATCCACTTTTTAACAAGTTTAGCAATTTTTAATAATCTCAATTAGTTTTCCATTAGAAAAGATTTAAAAATTACTTCAACTAAAATACAAATTTAATAATAGTTTCAACTATCAAGTATTATTGCAAAGCACAATTTATCTCAAAAATATGTATTTAAATTTGTCTTGAAAGAAATCATAGAAATAAAATGCTACTCTTTCTGACCGACAAACATAAATTTCGTATTTTCAACTCCTCATTCTTCGAGACTCTCTATTCCTCGCTGCTATTTTTAAAAAATTAACGGCTAAACAAAAATAACAAAGAACTATTGGTATGAAAACCGAAAAATTGAATTTAACATAATTCATAAATTTTGCGGGCAACTTGAAAATACGCATTGTGTCGATTAGATTTAAATATTTTACTTCCAAAAATGTTTAGAAAGAAATTTACATTTTTTATCGAGAAAGGCGTTTCAAACGGGCAAAATTATAAAGATTTTATTAAGAAACAAAAATAAAAGTATTTGATAAAAATTACAAATAAGTGTTGCAACAAATACAATAGGTTGTCTTAAAAAATCATATTTTTGAAATACTGACAAGATTCTTTATAATAAGCGCCATTTAGTAACTTTTCTCATTAGTGTGTCAATTAACAAGTATAATAAACTTTTTTAAATTTTTCACTATACTATGCAAGGAAATTTTTCAATGAAAATACTTGATTTTATTATGTAATTTTGTAAATTTTATAAACTCTAATAGTTTAAAAAGTATATTTGGTTGTTTAAAAACATAATAGGGTAAGTCGGGGGAATACGCCATGTTGGGAAATACGCTACTTGCTCGAATTTCTTATTATACAATATTGTTGACGCATGTAACTTGGTCAACTTAAAAATTAGTGTGAATCTACTCAAATAAGACTCAAAAACAGGCATTAGCTACGAACGCAAATGAATGAGAAACGAAAATTTAAAACTACCAAAAAAATTAGCCTGTTTTTCAATTCTTTTTTATCTATTTATTTTTTAACGCAATTTTTTATCGAAAAAGCAAACTCCTACGTAAATAGTCTGTATCAAGACAAGTAATTTCATGATTTTTAAAAATTAAAAAACGTCATGTCTTATTGAATACGACATTAATCTTTATTATAAGAAGCATTGGGGTAAAATGCCATTCGTCAAATATATAATTATAGATTTGAAAAAACGTAAAAGCAAAAATATGTATAGTTGAAAGATGTTGTCCCAAGGAAGACAGTCCCTTTGGAAAATTTTAATTTTATCTATTTTAGGGAAAGTTATAGGCAAAATTGATAATTTCAGACGTTAAACTGGGTAAAATATATATGATTAATAAATATATCTTATTTTTTTAGATAATATAAATTTAAAAACTGTTCGAACAGTTAATTTTGTAGTAATACATTTACCTGTATTTATAAAAAAAACCTCAAACTCGATTAAACAGGGTTTAGAGCTCTATGAAATATTGGGTGGCATATTTCCCAACGAATTTTTTGGGAAGAAAATTTTAAGTACTTGGTATTTTTTTTATTTGAAAAAAA
>JAPYYQ010003707.1:0-10039 GCA_030522585.1 Anagyrus pseudococci
AATTAGTCCTAGTCCCATTACGATAGGTCATTTTAATAAAAAGATACAGCAGTTTGGCACACTCACCTGGCGGCACACTCGCCCCATCCTCCCCTACACTTATTCTTCATGCGTTACGTAAAAACTGATTAGATTTTAGGACCAATCCTACCCTATTTAGAGAGTCTATTAAAAAAACGGTTATTTTTTATTTTTTAAAATTTTGTCAAAAATAATTTTTAAAATTTTTTATAATTTTTTTTAGAGACAACATTTTGCGTGATTACATTTTCGACTGAATTATAGTAATAACAGTAGACAACAACAGACAAGATTATTTTCATCCGTACAGTTAATTTAAATTCAAATGGGTGGCTTTGTGGGAGTCTCACGGATGATAACATGCGTGCAATCCCTTCTTTATCTAGATGTTCCACCCAGTTTTTCGACGTGAACTGTGTATCATGGTTGGTGAGGATCCGCTGCGTTTTTCCAAATCGCGGAATATACTCTCCAAAAATTTTATCGGAACGATGCGATGAAATTAATAAATATAATTATTAATAAATATGTCCCCCCCCCCCCGATGTAGGTAATGGCCCGTATAAGTATTTCCAGGAGTTGTAGAGGTTTTTCTACTAGTATAGGTTGTGACAAGTTCCCATTCAAAGGGGTTATAAAAATTCGTAAATTGTCCAGTCAAATAAAAAAAGTATGGAAAATAAAAATAAGGAAATTTATGCATGAAATTTAAATTATAACATAAAGGAAAGTTACACTAACATAATGATTTTTATGATAAAGGTTATTGTTCTTTGAGAAAGCATACTGCTAAGGTAGTTAGCAGTGGTTTTTTATTTTGATGAGCAAAGCAATAAAATAATAGCAAGGTATTTGATAATTTTATGATGTCTGCATGAGGGTCGTCTAGGTTTTAATGTACGCGCGATTAACAATGAAGAAGTATGCGTGGCTTTAACTCGGTTGTTAAAGGTGTATTCAAGCGAGATAGAGATTTGAAAAATGCATTTGTAAAATAAATGAACTTTCGCGTTGTGGGCATTTTTGCCGCGGATTTCAACTCTTTGAGAGCTGGTGAAAGTTCGGTTGGTATAACGGTTTGGCCGCTCTTGTTTTGTCGAATTATGTGTGGCTTGGTGCGTATATATTATTGATATATCACTCGAACTTTCCTTATTTTCCGGCGCGAGTTAGCAGATTATTATTCAAGTAGATTTATATTATTTGTATGTAGGAAACGCACGTGTATTGATAAAATCTTATGTGCATATTAAGAAACTGATTAATAGTCGGATAAGACTGTATTACTCCAAGTTCCGTCAACTATTCTTCGGGTAAACTAATGACAATCATAGCAGCCAGTACATAAGTATAGCGGAGAGATAAAGAAAACGTACAATACTGCATCAGCACTATATTATCCACCGCACTCGTTGATAAGTAAAAATATCCCAAAATTAAATAAAAACCATCATCCATATTCCATCATAAAGATCCTATAAGAAAATCGAGATACTCTCCGAACACACACAAAAGCGTCCGTCATCCAACGATTCTCAATCGCTATATCGCGCCTGCCCACGCACATATGCTTGCGAGTGAGTAAGAGCAAACGCGGGGAAGGATGCGCGCGTAGTTCACCCATCTCTTAAACTATAAGAGCCGCTAGCTCGGAGCTCCTGTTCGCCTGATACTCGAGGCTGTGCTGCTCTTGCGCACAGAGCCAAGCTCGCGCACGCGTGCCGAGAGAGAAAAGCCCGCGCGCGCGTCTTGTCCCTCGTGTATGTGTAGTACCAGCGCAAGCGAGAAAGAGAGAGAGGTAGAACGAGTTTGGCTTACTTCTGCTTGGCGTTGCGCCTGCGTCGATATACGCTCGTGGATCGTTGACTTTGTTACTCAGCGCTTTTGCTCCAGCTGGTGTGAAAAGCTCGGCGTAGGGAAATAAACGAGACGGCTAAAGGGGGGGGATGAGCGAGTGGATAGCCCTACACCTCCGGTGAAGCTGAGCGTTTGGTATATTGATAGTTTCTCTTTTTAGTACCCACCGTTATTTTCGTTATGCAGATGTGTTGTGTACGTGTACGCGTGTGCTGTTTATTTATCAATCAACGCGTCTAGCCAGATGGAGTGGACGTTGTCATAAATTTATTACGTATGATCTCGTATATGAACTGCGCAATAGATCGTTCGTTGGAAAATAAAATTACCAGAGCAGAGGTAGAAAATTCTAGTCGTGTATGCTTAATTGGATTTTTCTTAACTAAAATAATTAACATCTCGACAAAATTTTGATCGGTATTGTATATGCCAATGATCGAAAAAAAATAGATAATGCCAGAGTTATATGCATTGGCTTTTCTAAAAGCAGCCGACTGCTGTTGGCATAATCGTTTAATCAAAACTTTATCAATTGCGCGGTCGTTAACCAATCGGCAACGTCCATTAGCGCTTATTCTTCCGGTATATATATATATCAATTAAAACGTCTCAATCGCTACTTCCGACTGGCCCAAGACACAATTCCAGCTACATACACAGCGTTATATCCCTGCAAACATGCAATGCGCCTCTGGGCATAAAGAGTTGCGGAACGATCTGCGGCAGCTAACAAGCTCTCGAAAATCAGCGGCAAATTACGGCCAGCGGGAGAGCCGAGCCCCCCACGGGCGCCTGTATAGGCTCACAGGCGCGTGAGAATGAAGCGCGGCGATTTCTCCGGGACGCGCGAGTCCGCTGCTACTTCCTGGGCCCCCCGAAGACCCACCCACGACTTGCGCCCACCGTACAAAACGCCCCCCCCCCTCGCCGGCAGCCAAAGACTACCGCTGCAGCTCGGCTTATCCCCCCTTGCCACCTCCTCCGCATACCCACGTTCCCCTTTGCGGCAGCGCGCATAGAGGCCCGCAGGCTGTGCCGGTCCACTCTCTCGCGATCGTTCCCTCTCTTTCTCTTTCGCCTGGTATACTCGCAGCGAGCGGCAGCCGTGAAAGAAGCGCGCCGATATGGGCGTGCGGCGCATGACTTGCGTGATGCATAGCTCTCGCTGCCGGCTGCCGGCGCTTATTATATGCAAACAGCCCCGCGCGCGCAAGAGAGAGAGAGAGCCGAGACGGAGAAAAATCGCTGCCGAGTAATTCACCCCCCCCCCCCCGTACTCTCCTCCCTTGCTTCGCCGAGGTTTGACCATCTTTTGCCTCCTTTCGGCTTACCTCCCCCCTTTACCAACGACTATACTCACCAAGGGTATAGAACGCCTCGTTTTTCGTTCTCGCCTCTTTTTAGACGGCTAGTCATTCCGCCCGACCTGCTGGCTTGATTGTTTTTTGGAATTTTTCACCTCGTATACTTTTACGCCCCGAGCCTTTTGATTGATTATTTCGGGCTCGCTTCCAACTCTCTTTTTATTTTTTACTCTCGCAATATCTTGCCTTTGTTTTTTTTTTTAATTGACGTTTCGAGAGCATTTTAATTTGTCAAAAGGAATTTACGAGGCGTCGAGGCTTGTCAAAACAATAAAAAAAAGAGGAAAAAAAGAGAGAAAAAGTGTCAAAATGGAACTTGAAAACGAATTTCACGACTGTTATTCGCCGTGGCGCTCGTATGTCAATATTTTTATGTTCGAGCGACGTTATACTTTTGTTCCAAAGGGTATAGTATACAAACGCGCGGGGCATTGGCAAATGAAATTTCTTGACAAAACACGCGTCACAAAAAAATATTGACGATCCAATACAAATTTCATCCGGGTGTACACATATCTATGCTATTGTTATTAATTGTATTTCGTTGACATCACTACACCCGTGACCTCCACAAGCTCCCTCGAACTAAAGGGGTAGATTCAACAGTAGTCGTGCTTTTCCCCGGTTAACAAAGAGAAAAGAGAATAAGATGAACGAGGGATGGAGAGCGGAGAAACGAGAAGGAGATCCGCTATATCTCGCGCGCGGGCCCGTCAGCCGCGGCGCGATCGCGTACGCATGCCGCGTCACGGAACGCATCTATATGTTAATGCGAGGGAGGCCTGAGCGCGCGCGCGCGCGGAAAAGCCGACTTTCACGCGTCTACGCGTATATGGTCGGCCGCCGCTCCGATGTTACGTGCCTGCTCGGGATCGTTAACGTTTCTCTCTTTCTCTTCCCCCGTTTTCTTTTTGTTCCTCTCTTTTTCATAATTTTATTTGCCAATTCTGTTTTCGATGTAAGTGCCTTTTCCTCGCATTCTCTCGAGTGAACGCGCCTGCGTCCATTGACGCGACTGGAATGCCAATAATTTTAATGAAATTATAAAGCACTTGGCATGAGTCTGCAAGATGGAAACTTACCGAATCCAAAAAACGAGGGATATTTATCGACGTTTGTACAAAAAATAAAAAGATTATTGGATTTTTCCAGGTCGCCCGTGAAAAAGGGCTACTTAATTTCCGCGGGGAGCGATTAGCGGGGGGAGGGATTAAAGTTTAATTTTTCGCCCGCAATTCCATCTTTGACGATTTACACGCCGAGGCAGCCGAGTTAAATAATAGCTGCGCCGTCGAGGCTTAACCGCAAGCCAGCCAGGGCGCGCGCGTCCCTCTCGAGCCTTCGGTTACCCTCGAATAATTGTTATACCGAGTGAATGTGAACTTCAAAAGGGACGGGAGCTGTAGTGCGCGCCAAGGCTATAGAAGCAGGGGAGCCTCCGTGGAAATAAAGAGATTAACGTTTTCGCCGCCGCCGCTGCGCGAGGTTATTACAGCGCCCTGCGGTTTTCCCGTGCAATATAAACAAATGCCTTACCGGCTTGCTCCTCTTTCGTGGTTGTATATCGATTTTTTCACTAGAACGAATGCACGCATTTCTGCGACTGATATTTCTGTTTCGGCAACGTTGATTTTCTCGATCGAACAAAATCAGTTGATTTACCTTAATTAAAAGCATGTTCGAGGGCGTCGTCTTTTCAACGAGAGCAAACGTAAACTTCGCTTTGAACCCCTGCGATCTCGATATTGCAACGCTCGCTCGGCAGCCGAGTGTAAAGATAGAGCAACGATATAGGAGTGCCTGTACACAGGTACTCGGCTGCTTCCTGTTTTTTTCAAAAGCGACATCGACCCCTTCCCCCCTTGGCTGTTTTACCAGAAGCTGGTTCGGATTTGCTCTTCTGAAAGGCGACACGTTTGTTTACACGATATCGACTCTATGGGGGCTAGTGCGCCAGACCCGCTTTGGCCTATGCACACCGCAGGCGAGTCTGGCCCGAGCATGTCCGTTACTACTTGACACACATGCCACGACTACGACGACGACGCTGTCTCGAGAGTCTTTTTGCAAACAGCACCGAGGACAGCTCGTTTATCAATTTTTATCGGCTCGTTTTTTCCCCCGAATCTCGCGGATGTAACGACGTCGTCAATTTTACAAAATACGTTACTCCCCCTTCCCCCCGCGCCGGTAAACACGCGGGCAGACGGTTGCGCGCGGCGGGCATCGCTGATTTTCCGCTATTACCATTGCGCTCGTTCGCTTGCACACGACTAAACCGATACTCAGGCCCGTGTATCCCCGTAAATGATCGCGTCTAATAAATTGAAATACACGTGTGTGTGTGTGTGTGTGTGCTCTTGGGAGAGAGAGGGAGAACTCGCGCTTTCGCAAATTTACGCTTACGACGGGGACACGTAGCGCGCGAACAAGCGGAAAAAGAAGAAGACGAAGAAGAGGAAGAGGAAAAAGTCGCGCCGAGCTTTACCGTTAGCAGCACTCGGCCCGACAATTATTTATAGACGCCGGCGCGACGCTGCGGCAAATTATAAAAATAACGCGTCTTTATTGGACGGCGCGCGTATTTTCGGCGAGTGAGTGCCTTTGCGAACGCGTATACAGATGCTCGAAAGAGAGAGAAACAGAGAGAGAGAGAGAGAAGGTCGGAACTTTAAATCTACGCCGAAGCATATGATATGCTTTATTCGGATGCTTTAGCCGAAGGGGGAGGAAGGCCGATAAGCGTCGAATGGGACAAACTTAAACATCCGCGCGCATTATCGTTATATACAACGTACGGCGTTGCGCGCATGATTCACGTATAGTCCAGGGAGAGGAAAATCCAGCAGCGGCGAGTATAGGCCGTTTGTTTCTCCCAACTCTCTCTCTCTCTCTCTCTCTCTCTTTCGCCGTAGGGACAAACAAGAGAGCTCCCCCGGGGAATAGGGCTTTTTCACTTTATCGGCAATATCTGGCGGGATCCGAGGAGACTCGCCCGAGGCGCGGATACACGCGAGGGACCGCAGCCAGCTTTCTGTCTCTCTGCCCCTCATCCCCCATTCGACCACTCTTCTTCTCTCATTCTCACATCCTTCGCGTCCGGTGTTTTCTCTCTCTCTCTCTCTCTCTCTCTCTCTCTTTCCCTCTCGCTCTTCTTGGCGGCTTATAGCTTCTTTTCTGTCTCTTCGTGGATCTTTAAGACCCTTGTTTGGAGTCCCTACAACCTTTCAAGCTTTGCTCGGGAGAATGTATTAGAAGCGGCTATTTTTCGAATTTTTAAATTACGCAAAAAATTTTTTCAACGTAATAAAAATTTAAAGTCGTGCTTATACACATATTTAATTAATATAATTTTTATGGGTTATATTGGCACTTGAAAAAAGAATTTAGGCCAATATCGATGTTTCACGTGTTCCAAGATGGGGAGGGCTGTGCATTTAAATTCAAAAGTTTCGACTCGTTTTTGCGCGCGCCAAGGCAGGATAAGAGAGAAGGGTTGGCTGGTTTAGAATCATATCGGTAAAACGACCTCTTATCTCTTTATACGAGGGTTATTACTTTTTAGATAGGCTATTTCTCTGCAGATGTAATATTCAGCTCTCGATTGTCTCGTGAAATTTTTCTCCCGTTCCAACCTAATGCCCCTCTCTCGGCGGAGCGATACGCGCACTGTGTGTGCAGTTTGCATACACTAGCTTCGTAAATTAAAGAAATAAAATCGAGGCTTTGGAGGTTGATAACGGCAACATGCCCGCAACAAGCGTCTTCCTCTACTCGGCTGCATCGTTCAAAATTCATCCATATACGACTCGATACGCCTCGAAAATTCATCTTCTCGTATAAACTCACGCAACGATTTCATAAAACGCGCTATGACTGTATTCGCATATACTTGCGTGTACACTATATACATACATAAGCTCGCACAAAAGAGAGAGCGAGCATAAAAGGTCG
The DNA here is from genome assembly GCA_030522585.1 of Anagyrus pseudococci. NCBI lineage: Eukaryota > Metazoa > Arthropoda > Insecta > Hymenoptera > Encyrtidae > Anagyrus > Anagyrus pseudococci. The sequence continues at coordinate 7,197 of JAPYYQ010003707.1, forward strand.
GCGAGCGTAAAAAGTTAATTCAGACTTACGGCGCCTGTAAAAATCCACTTGCCAAATAACATTTTTCCAGGGTCACGTTCCTCTTTATCTTGCCCGCCAACCTACTTACCGCACGTATATACACCTCGGCTCCGCAGCTATCTACCACTGTCTCTCTCTCACCCGCAACTTCTCTCGCAACTTCATTTTAGCTTTTCCATCGGCTATTTTTCTCCTATTCATCCGGCGTCGGGAGAGGGCTATAAGGCGACCCCGCAGATAGAAGATCGTTGCGGTCATATAAGGCTCCGGCGCAATATTTCCTTTGAGCCCCGGCGCACAATCAAGGAAGGAAGTTACTCCGGCCGAGCGTGGCCGTACGTGCGCGCCACCCCTTACCGTTGCCGAACGTGCTCCTATATGCGATCGATTTCTCCGATCTGCACTTTCAGGCTTGTCTTTCTCTCTCGGCTCCTTCCATCGGTGGGCACCTGGATGGGAGAATAAAGCCAACGTTTACTCGATTTAGAAGTAAATACGACTGCCGTCTGATTATGGTGCAACTAACGGCTGCTGCAGGGTTATTATTCGAGGTAATGCGCTCAGGTGCCGTTCGTCCAATTCCAGCGCAAAGGCTATGGTGCACAGACAAATTGGATAGGTCTGCTCCTGCTGGAGTGTGGTTGAGACGGGAGGCTTTTTAAATTAGTTGGAGAACACGTCTTAATGTTAAAGATTTATATTTTCTGCTTTGATCACAATGTCCATTTTAATTTGGTTTTTGTCTTTAAAACGGATTGGAAATTGAAATATTGTTTAATTTTCACAAAACCATTTTTTCTACATAATACCCGAAGAAATGTATTTCGCAGTGTCAGAGAAATTCAAGTATTTCCAGCGAACGTTCAACGCTTTCTATCGTACAATTAAGATAATCCGAATTTTCAGAGGTTCACCGCTGAAATTCAGAGAATTTTCCATACCAGCGAGCTGGAGATATCCTGCCTATTTCCCTAAAAAAAGAACGAAAAAATAAAATAACTATATAAAGAATTAACTTAATCCGCTCCAAAACGCTATAAAAAATATTTCTAACCCTGCAAAAACCCTCCAACCGACTCGATTAAAAATATTCCCATCTCGCAATAGCGCACCCCCGGAGAGTCCCCAGGGGGCAAAGAACAAAAAAAAATCGAAACAAAAAGTTATTAAAGCTTCGCAAACTAAAAAGTAATTTAAATACCAGCCTGGAGAAAAAGGTTTAAATAATCGCAAGGTAAACGCGCGCCAAAAAAGACACGCGCGCGTACGCGCTCGCGCCCGGCCGAGAGAGTGAGAGAGCAGAAGCGCTCACGGGTGAGAAAGCTCTCGGTGGGCGAGGTTCTCTGCCTAGTGGTCCGTTAAGAATCCCATTATTCACTTACGTTCGTTCGTTTCGCTCTCGGTGAGCGGCGGTGCGCGCGCGCGTCAGGATCCCGTACGTTTTTCCGGCCTCCTGACTCTCCCATACAGCTCTCCTCCTCTTCCTGTGGCAAACAGCGAGACGACTCTCCTGCGCAAACTTCAATCCCTAAGCTCCTCCGGCAGCGAATATGGACGTGCATAGTGTGCCGTTGTCGAGTTATACATTCCGTTGGCTTTTCGCGCTGGCATTCGATGGGCCCCGCCGTTAGATTTCCTACTACGTATACCGGATTGGATGACGTCGCGGAAATACAGTCACGCGCGGCTTGCTGGATTTTTAATTTTTTATCGGCTCCGATTCTTAAAAGCTTTCCCGTATAGCTCGCTCTTCGTCTCCGAGATAATAATTTTCAGCTCTTTGGAAATATTTGAACTTTGCACTTATCTTCGCGTCCCCCTCCCTCGAAGGCCGAAGGGGCTCCCCTTCATTTTCCACTCGGAATCTATTGGTTCCCGCTTCAAAGAGACCAAAGCCCGCTACGTGGAATCTCATCGCGGGGTGAGATCGTGACTTCAGGAAATTGCGAGTCGCAGAGTGAGAAGGAGTAGGCGGTAGAGAGCCAACGGGGCCGATATTGCAGCCGCGACTGCTTCGCACGCCCGGCGCGCAGACAATAGGAGGGCAAATTAAATGGCGATTTAAGCAATTAACGTCGCAAATCGGCGCTCTCTCGGCGAGAGTTTCGGCGCCTATAGCCTTCTCCCGCAGGGGCGCGCAGCTGCTTATTAGTAACCGCCGTGGAGCGCGACCGGCATCAGCCGCCCTCCGTTCGCTTTGTCTTACAAGCCAAGCGTGAAATCTATAATTCAGGCGAGAAGGCATCGAACTATGCGCAGCCTCGGCTCCGCGGCTACTGCTGCTCCTCGTACCGCGAGAGGCTGCCGCAAGCACACGCAGCCCCTGGGAGCTTTCCCTCTCTCGCGCGAGCTCTCGCTTTTCTGCCTCCGGAGCAGTACGCCGGCAAAGGGGGGCCGAACCGGCAACCCGACGCGCGGCCCTGTAATTTACGCGCTCGGCTAAAAGCTTTCTCTTTCGCTCTCTCTCGCCCTTTTTTTTTATTTTACTTACTTGCCTAGACTAGATTTCGAGGGCGCCGCTTCGGAGCGGTTTGGTAAATGGGACTTGGACAATTTTGGGGAACGAGGAGGAAAAACTCAAGAGGTTTTTCTTTTCTGCCCAAGTAATCAGTGAGTGACAAATGTTGAGTTTATTTAATTTAATGAGTTTCGCTCAATATCCATCAAGACAATAATGAAAATGAAAAACCTAACGAACCAAACACTATCGACTCAACTTCTGCAGTAGGGGAGGACGGGGCGAGTGTGCCGTGGGGTGAGTGTGCCAAACGGCTGTATCTTTTTACTAAAATGACCTATCGTAATGGGACTAGGGCTAATTG
>JAPYYQ010003708.1:0-15251 GCA_030522585.1 Anagyrus pseudococci
GTCTTCGTACTTAAAAACCTTCAAAACGTCGAGAAAATGCAAAATTACGGAATCGAAAATTTTCACCGTTACAAAGCTTTCTCTTTGAGAAAGCAAAAAATCAGCAAATTTTATTTAAAAATATTATATGAACAATATTGAATACCAGTGATTTTTTAAAAATTTACTCGCACAATTTTTACATAAAATTTACCGATTTTTATTCAACATTTTACTTTAATTGTAACTATAACAAGAAAGCTGTCTTCAAACTTCAAATTGTTTTTAAGCTAAAAAAGCTTTAACATTTATTTCCTCAGTCCTCGAAGGATATTACGTTAAATATTTATTTAAAAAATTGCCATTAGATAATAATTATTGAATTCAATTTATCTTTCTGTTCTAGCTCTTGTTTCTGCAATATCAATATAGATGCGATTGATTTAGCAGTACCAATGATTTTAACGTAAGGACTATTGTAAAATATATTGATTTTTAGTAAAAAAATACTCAAGCAATGAGCAATAAATGTAATTTATAAATACCATATTAGCGAATTTGATTTTGCATTCAAATTATTGTAATTACTACATTAAAATAATCAATGAATTCCAATTTGCAGTTTTGTCAAATAATCGACTTTGCAGTGGAAAATATCTTGTTAAATCCAAATTCTAGTTAAACATTTGTTTTTTTTAAATTGAGTCTTCTTTTAATTCTCGTAGGATACAGTAGCGTGAAAAACACTTGCCTCGTGTCATATTTTTAGTAAAATTTAAGATTGAAAATCGAAAAGAAAAATTTTTCAAGTAGAGAAAATCGCCTGTACATATTTTAATACTTTTTTGTTTTTAGGTAAACCGAAAATGAAATGAATATTTTATTCTTTACAATTACAAAATCACATAAATATCGTAATCTACGTAGAATATTTAATTAGCCACAAAAAATATTTTAAAAGAACAATTTTTAGAATATTTTTAATGCATTAATTTTTAAACATTTCAGTACACAAATAGCATTGAATAAAATACAAATATACAAAACATTAATAAAGCGAATTGTAAGTGTTGCAAATACTGTAAAAAATATCATTGGATTTATTTTTTCAATGTTTTTATTGCATCCCAGGATGCTTTAGAAAAAATTCAAAGTTTGCAAATTTTCACTGGAGTTTCATTGAGCAGCTAAGCGGAATAGAGAGTGAGAGAGAGAGGCTGGTGACGCGCCCGTCGACTCCTCGAGTCCTCGGTCGGCCGTCGGCGCAGCCTCGCGCGCTCTCTCGACATCGTCTGTGGCGGCGGCTGCGCGGCGCGCGAGAGAGAAGAGAGCAAGCGAGCGCGGCAAGAGAGGGTGGAGGGAGCGGGACATGACGGCAGGGCTGCTGCGGCGGCGGGGGGAGCGAGACTGAGAGAGAGAGAGAGATAGAGCGAGTTGGCGGCGCAGGCGACGGTGCGATTGGTCGACGCGTGGGAGAGCCGGGCGCTCCCCGCCTCGCTTGCGCCTCTCTCGCTCTCTCTCTCTCTCTCTCTCTCTCGGACGCCGGCACGTCCGCACAGCGCGGCGGCCCGACAGTCAGCAGCTCGCCGCCGCCGGAGAGCCTCGGCGCCCTCACACGAGCCAGACACGCTACCGCCGCGCTCCTCCTTCTCCGCCTCCGTCGCAGCCGCTGCAGCAGCCGTACCCGTAGCACCAGCAGCAGCCCGCAAACGGATTCGCGCAAGTAGCCGCTTCGGCGTATAGCGGCTCCCGGGCCCTCGGCCCCCCGTGCCCGAGGAGAGAAAGCCTTGCCGAGCTGCGCCAAGGAGGTCCAGAGGAAGCAGCAGCAGGACGAGGAGCGCGAGAGAGAGAGCGGGAGTGAGGAAGAGAAGCGAGTGCGCGAGAGCGAGGAGATGGCAGGGCGCGAGCCCGCGGCGGCCAGCCGCGTGCCGTCGGCGGCGGCCCAGGCGCCCGGTGCGAGGGCCCCGAGGAGGCCGGCGCGACGAGCAGGCCCGCCTGCCGCCCACTGAGCCCCCCTCGGCCCCAGCTCAGCGGCCCCGAGAGCGAGCCCGACCGGCTGAGAACGGCCCTCCCGCCGGCCGGTTCCGGAGCCGACGACTATCGGCCGCAGCGCCGGCGGCAGCAGCAGCAGCAGCAGCGAGTGCGCGTGCGTTGTTGTTGTTGCTGCGACTGCATCATCCTGCGCCAGCAGCAGCAGCAGCAGCAGTAATCGTCGTCGTCGCCGTTGGTCGCAGTGTGTTGTTTACGTCGTGATCGTGGTTATCTGCGCGTCGCGAGTGTGTTGTCCGGGGACTGTAATCGTCGCGATTTATCGGCCGGCAGAGAATTAACCAGCAGAGAGGATGCCGCACGTCAGCAGCAGCGGCGGCGGCGAAGACCTCGGCAGCGAGGACGAGGTCAAGGTCTTCAAGGATGAGGGCGAGGACGAGAAGAGGTCGTCGGAGAACCTCACCGAAGAGAAGAGCTCCCTCATCGATCTCACGGAGTCGGAGGTGCTCCTCTTGACACTTGACACCCCAGGCCCACGTCCCACCCCCCTACGTGCCAAGTCCCCTGCCCGACTAGTCTACCTGTCCGTCCATTATGCCGGCCGCACCTGCTTCCTCGCTGAACGCGCGCGCGTATTTTGTTGCACACACCGGCTCGCCGGCCGTCGTCGGGAGGAAGGCAGCCGGGCACATCTGCCGGCGGCGGCAGCCGGGTCGCTTTAAATAGCCGGAGCAAGCTCGGCAGTTGACGGCCCGGAGAGCAGTCGTTTTGCCAAGTCGACATTGAGCATCATCGACTTCTTGTCCAGCGCCGGCGGCAGCATGCCTCCGCGCGAGCCTCCGCGGCGTCGTTCGAAAATCCGGTCCGGGAGAGTGTCGTGGCTCGGCGAGGCCGCTTCCGCGAACGCGGAGTCGCGGGAAACGCGCCGAGGTTCGATTCCCCGAAGCCGCAACGTCGCAGAGAGCGCATGATGGAGACGGGGGAAAACGCGAGAGAGAAAGAGAGCGAGGAGGTTTCGTGAGGGAGAAGATGAAGAAGGAGCGCACTACCCTCCAGGCTTCCTCCTCTCTTTCTCTCTCACTCTTTCTCTCGTACTCTCTGCTACGCGTTGGCCGCAAAGCTCTCGTCGCATGCCATTGGTTGCCGGGCATTGCGCTTTGCGCGATACATGTCGCTCTCTCGGCGCGCTACTCCGACGATCGGCAACGCGAACAATGACTCGACTGTTGTCGGCTTCGGCTCTACTCAACTTGCCCGACCGATTCCCGACGGCAACTTCCACCGGCAGCCCCCCGCTCCCCCCATTTCTCTCCATACCAATACATGCGTCCCAAGTAGCAGCAGTTGATGTCTCCTTCACCCGCAATTAAACTCCACCACCACCACTACTACTACTACTCCATCGTCATTTCGTGAAAAGTGATATACGACGTGTGCGTATGTGTGTGTGTTGCAGGAAAAGGTATCCCTCGGCGCTGGAAGCTACTCGACGACGGGGAAGACGTCGGCTAGGTCCGACCTCAGCCCAGTCTTTGGTAAGTCACCAACCCTATACCGACGCACTGCGCGTTATTCGCCAAAGAGATAGAAAAGATTGTAAACAAATGTTCGCCAACCCCAGCAAGGTATGGCTGCTAGTGGCTCGTCCGTTGCCAAATACGTTTTAGTTGCCTCGATTTTCAAGCTTTCGCGAGTTTTCCAAGAGCTGCCGGCAGCCCCCGCGGTTTACACGCAGCTTGCGCGCGGGAACGCGGCTTCGCTTGCCGGCGGATCAAGAGCCGGCAGCCCAGACTCGAATCCGACTGAACTCGCCAACTCGGCTCCGGTGAAAAGCATAGGTTGTAGGGATAAAACGATATCGGGGCGCGGAGATGCGGAAGGTGTGCTGCAGCCTGGGCTCGCGCAATACTCGAGTCGCGTACAGTCCGCGAGAGACATCGCTGCCTGCAACTAATAGAAATTCCAAATGGTCGTTGCGCGTCGGCGACGCCAGCGACGGGGAGAGCTCGCTCCGCTCTCCGACTATATTGCCTCTCTCTCTCGGCGCGATAACGTGACTCGCATGAGCGAGAATGCCCGCGCGCGCACACGCACTCGGGCTATCGCGCCCGCCGCCGCCATGAAACAGAGACGGAGACAGGCCAAGAGAGGCAGAGAGAGAGAGAGAGAGAGAATTGCCGGCTTTAACGAGACGACGAGGACAGGACGAGCGATTCCGATAAAACTGACAGCCACGAGAACCAGAGATACATATCTACTCCCTCCCAGCACACACGCGCGCGCCCACAGCTACGCACAAGCGCCACACAACGACACTGCGCCTCGGCCCTTGCGCGCAAATTATGCTTCGAGAAAAATCACTTATCGCCGGCCGATTGCTAACTGCCCGCTAAAACTCGGGCAAGAGACAGATTATGTGCCGAGAGAGCCGTCTCTTCTCAAAAAACATCCGCTCTTTGCTCGCGTCCAATTCACTTGTGCTATTTATTCGTTTGCTTATTTACAATTTGTAACGTCTTCGGACACTACACGAAAGATTAATTCTATAAATTACAAACAAACATTTTCGCCCAATTTTTTTTTCCTTTCTTTCGAATCGTAAATTTAATCTTGCGATAATAAACGTACATTCCTCCTTAGACGAATAGATTTCTTGGATTTTTTTTGTCTGTTTTAATAAGAAATATTGATACTTAAACTGTAAAAGTAATAGTTTTGTTTTTTCTTCAAGAGTTACTTTTACATACTTTATTTTACTTTCATCTATTTTCTTTTCATTGAAAATAACGAAACTACACTAATATTGTTTAAATAATTTCTTGCGTAAAAATGTTATAATGTTATTTCACAAAATACATAAAACAAATCTTTACATGAAATAAAAAATTACACAATACAAGCGAAACAATTGCGTTTTTTCCAATCTTATGATATCAAGTAATATTTACCCGAAATTATTGATTGTCTTACGTTAACATCATTTTATTTGAAGCCTTTGTTAAGAGTGTCAATTGAGCGTGCCTTGGCTGTGCAAGAATTTGTAACGTCTGAGTCACTTCAACCCCTTAAAAAAATGAGTAATAAAAATTCTTTTGAATGTGTAGCAAAGCTTTTTCTCAAATGAAATCTGGACCTGTTATCCACGCATTACAGCTCCGACATTATCTCGACAAATTTTTCTTTTGTCTCATTTCTTTTTAATTTGTCTCTTTTATAAACTTGTGATAAAGTCGGATATATCGGGCATCGAAGCAAAGTGTACATATGCGCTACGTGCAGTACAACGAAATTTAAACTCTCAACTTTCTGCGCTATCCAAGTACCAAGACTGCCGACAAAAGCCGCGCAAAGAATCCAAAATCGTCGTTGCCCGTTTATTACGCATGCTGCTCTAACTGGGCTCTTCTGTTTGCACTGACTAATCTTTGTTTTGACCCGAGGAGGAGCAGGTAGTGGGATAGAGAAAAAAATGCATTGGAGACAAAAAAAAGAAGCATATGTACGGAGAGAGATGCAGCCTGTGTTTTCGCGGTACATTAACGCTTGAACATCGAAATGCTCTTTTGAATGAAATAAGCGGTTGCGCAACTGCTGCGTCGACTATGCCAAACGAACGAGTCGCGCGCGTATGGGTGACACTTGCCGTCGCTGCGAGAGCCGCATAATTATTTATTCTTGTAAAGTATGCGAGTGAATGAGAGAGACGGGGAAGCAAACAAAAAAACACCAGAGAAAGAAGGTGGAGAGAGAGAGAGAGTGAGAGAAACGAGGGCTGGTCGTGGGCTATACTCGTGCAGCCACGTCTTTATGGAGGGCAATCGGTGGACTGTAATCTTCTTTTATTGTCCGGCTGGTTAGGGCCACTAAGCATCCTAAATAAACAAACGATCGCCCGAGTCCGAGTGTGCTGTTGTTGTGCGCGCCCATGGGCGAGACGCGCTATAGCGCAACCGAAGGTAACCGAGCCAAATCGCTTCTATTTCACCCGGGCAATGCGAAAACGCGCATTTCCTCTACCTCGTTAAGCTGCTATTCAAATGCCTCCTAATAACTGGGATTATAAAACATCCAACTCTCTGGTGCTTCGTCTTGGCCGAGGAAAAATTATTTACCGCTTCTTTTATCTACTCAAGTCTATCGTCAATGTAACATTTCGAGTACGACCGATATCGCATTTTCAAATCTTTATCGATACGTGAATAACCGATTGAATCGAGGAAAAAACGTGGCTTTAATACACAATGGCTTTTTTATTTGAAATGCCAGTTGATCAAACTTTTTTAATAAACTAGTCCGCTTTTGGTGTTCTTCCGCAAACAATCTTAAATCAACGTTTTTTAAACAAATTTATTTAACGCTGATATCATCAATGGCTTTCGCCACTGCAAAGTTTAGTAGGCTCAATAAGAGTAAGCAAACGTAAGCAAGTCACGTGGTGAGACTGAGGCAATCAGTAGCGAGCAATCACATAATGAGTAAATACCTGTAGGTATTACATACACTGGTCACAACACATGTATCGTAAGCGTGACGGTAGAAAATCTACTTGGTTCCCTCATCCGCTGGCTCATGGTCGAGACTCGGCTGATTATCTAAGAATTTGACAAATTGCTAGTCGTTTTCCAAACATTGCCATGAGAAGCAAGTATAAATACAGCACTCAACTAATGGGCATGCGAGCGATACGAAATTTGGCCTATACTAGGCTCAAAGTTTGCCGGGCGAAAAGTAGAAAAACAGGCGCTTGCGAGCGTGTAATGTATTCGAGAGAAAGAGCCCGAAGCTCGGGAGAAGTACGGGTGTAAAAGTCGGTAGCCCCCGAGAGAGCGAAGCCGCTTCTGGCGTGTGTGGTAGCCAGTGGTGAAAAAGAGAAAAATCGGAAATTAAGAAGTGGTCTTTCTCTGAAGTTTGAGTATAAAATGGGAGAGCAAGAGCTGAGCGCTGAGTATATAGGAGAGCAGAGCGGGGATGCCAGTCGTAATTTGGCAACATTGCGTGCGGCGCCTCGCGAGAGAAGGAAAAAGAGCGAGTGAGTGAGTGAGTCGGGCGGGAGAATTCACTAATGATGCTCTGGCATATAATGGCAGGAAATGCAAAGCAGACAGCAGCGTGGCTTGCCCCTCGTCGCTCTCTCCTCCGCTTCTCTTGCCACCAATCCACACCACGCTCGCCCTCACCCCACCTCCCCCCCCCCCTCTCTCTCTGCTCATTTTCGCTCCTTCTCGCTCTTTATCTGCCAGTGCGCATTACACTGCTCTCCCTCGCACAAGCGCGCTGGCTTTCTCTCTCTCTCTCTCTCTCTCTCTCTCTCTCTCTCTCTCTCGCTCTCGTACCGAAAGAAAGAGCACGCTACGTTCGAAGTGGAATAGTCTTTTTCAGCTCGATTATCATGATTAGTTGGCGCTTGGGCCCGGTATACCTACGTCTCGAACGCTTAACAGCCTCGTTACTCAAATCAAATCGCTCATATTTTGCTCTTCTTTTTCCTCTTTCCATTCATTATTTTAGGTGTAACCCGTCCACGCTCGGGCCTCCGCGTATTTTCGTGTGCTTTGATCGTCAAACTTGTTTTTATGTATCGACTAACTAGATGCTACCTTCAATGGGATATGGGTGCAGGAAGTAGGAAGTATCGAGGTGAATAATTTTAATATGTTTATCAGTCAACAATCATTTATGAATTTTTCAAATTGTCCGAACCGAAAGAATCAAGTATTAATTTCGCATACGGTAATGACTTATAATTACCGCTGAACTGACGCTGGTGAAACGCGAGAAGAGAGAAAATTAGAGGGTCATCGTTGTCAGAACGTTGACACAAGGTCTCGTGCAGTAGCAGCGCAGGTTGGACCAAGCGAGCGTAAAAGTGCAAATTTCGAAGGGGAAAGTCCGACATTCCGTCTTGCGGCATTATTATTCCGTGAGAGATCGACTAACGAGTTAAGGTTAAGCAAAGGAGTTAACAAACAATAATCGCCCCGGTACGCGTCCGCGCTTCGTTCGTTCTCGCCTACTCTCCGGCCTGTCCCGGCCCCACTCGCTTTTACGTGTATTATTGCCGGCTCTTAGGTCTAGTAAAGCCGCGGGCCCAAGCCGCAGGATCGCGTGTCGAGTTTTAAAAATTGCCTATAGGCACGAAACCCGCGCGACTGTATAAATGGACACCTGCTGCTGCTGCACTGCTACGGCGCCCCCAAGAATCTCTCTCTCTCTCTCACTCTACCTCGACCAAGCAGCACTCAATAAAAATCAATGGGCCTTTACCCTCTCGCAATTGGAGCGTCTTTCCTTGTACTTTGTTGCGATTATAAAGTCCAAACCAGCGTTTCGCTCATCAAGAAGTCTTTTCGTTTCTTATTAACTCCCTTGGCAGCGACCTCTTCTGCTTTTATTGTTTCGACTTTTTGCTTCGTCTTTTATTATTGTCCAGTTGATTTCTAGCCAAAAAATTAGTTGCAATTTTAATGGCCGAACAAATTAAGAATTATTTCAATAAGACTTGTATTTTGAGTAGGAATAATTTTGAGTCTTCAATTATTCTACACTTAAAAAAAGAAAACTAGACGGTAATCGTGCGAGAAATTACAACTATAATTGACTTTTAGGCTTTCAATTTTTGCTGCACGAGCACCTTGTATTATATGCTTCAAAGTAAATTTGAAATTTGTGATTGTTAAAGTTTCTTAAATTTCAAAAAATTTCGGTGAAATAAAGAGCCATGAAATTTTCAATGAAAACAATAAAAATGCAATCTATGAATTTAAAGTTTCGACCTTTGACATTCATTTTTTGCAAATTTGTTTAAATAATTAAAACGCTTCTAAAATATGCAGAGCAAAATAAAATTGATGTTTTTTAATCCTGGTATTATTAGATATAATCCTGTAATAACAAAAATAAAGCAAAGCCTTTTAAGAGTTTATTCCATAAATAGACAAGGTCGAAATTACGATCCCAAGAAAATATGAGCGCATGAAGCAGGCTCTGCGACAAGTAAGATAAAAGAAGAAAAAGAAAGGCAGAGAGAAGGAGAGAAAAAAGGAATTTTTCGTAATTGGGTAAGTTTGGTAAGAAGAGAAGAAGAGGGGGTGAAGAGTGGTAGGAAAGAAGAAGGAAGGAAGAAAGGTGCAAAAGAGCGCGGACCGTGGATGAGGTGAGGGGGGGGGGGCGAGAGAGCGCGAGATCGAGCAGCTGTGAAAGAAGAGGTTATTTTCTGGCGCGAACAACAACGACGACGACGACTCCTCCGACGAAAGTCCAGAGAAATATTATTAAGTAGAAGGAGGAGGTGAGAGGGAGAGAGAGAACGAGAGGTGAGCGCGAAAAGCAGCTCGACTGGTCAGAGGGGGTGGCAATGGTAAAACAAAGATGAAGTAAAAAAGGCTGCCGGACGTCGATGGAGAGAGAGAGAAAAGGCGGGAGAGCACGCGTCTCTGAGCGTGAAAAAGAGAGAGTGAGAGAGCGAGGGAAGGTGGAGAGGGTGGGAGGATGGATAAAGATGACGGCAGTGTGGTGAAGAGAGGTGGAGGGCGAGGGAGGGTAAGAGAGGAGAGCTGGCGCGGCGCCTTATCTCGTTGTGCAAAGTAATTGGCGAGTTCGCGCGCGCGCGTGGGCGCCTAGATAGCTCGAGGCGAGAAGCGGACCAACTCGGTGGATCGGAGCACGCTGACTGTACGCCAGCGGCTTTGCCGGCCGAAGCCGGTATACCGCCTCGTATACCAGGAGGATGAGGCACAAGCGTTAACCCATACGGATACCTATATACGTATAAACACGTATAGCGTGCGAGAGAGAGAGTCGAGGTTAAAAGGTGTGCTCTCCTCTGCGCTGTCTCCCTCGGCCCTGATGCTACATCGCAGAGAGTCCAGAGTCCTGCGGGGCAAGTCTGCAGCGGATTGCTGCTCCTGCTACAGCCGTTTGCTGCATCACCCGCATCATCATCGTCATCCACGCAATCCAGCCGAATGTTCATCTCCCTCTCTACTTTTTATTTCTCAGTCTGGCCTTACTATCTCCCTTGCTCTCTCTCTCTCTCTCTCTCTCTCTCTCTCTCTCTCTCTCTCTCTCCTCTCTCTCTCTCTCTCTCTCGTTCTCACCTCTTCCGTTCTTCTTCCGTTGCCCTTCGCTCCCTCTCTCACTTTCTTTTTCTCTTTTCATTCCATACATAAGAGAGAGAGAGAGAGAGAGAGAGAGAGAGAGAGAGAGCTGCACTCTCCTATCGAGTGACTAAACATTTTTGACCTAACTAAAAAATGCTATACATCCATTGACCAAAGTATAGTAATTAGACATATTTAATGTTAAGAAAAACGTGACTTGTTAATGCCTAGTGCCTAGAGAAAAAACAAGTTCGATATTTTTCCAATCATTAAGAGACAAACATTAAATAAGACAGCCAACGGGCTCGAGCGACTCGTCTCGCTCTCCTCCACCCCCTCCTCTTGACTACAGAAAAAGCAAGAAAAAGTGGGACGAGCCGATGACATAAATCAAATAAGGAAGAGAGTCAACAGAACGCAAATTAGAGTTTGGCTTGATTTTGTGAAGCGAGAGGAGGAGGGCAGGCAGGGCGAGAGGGAGGGAAGAGAGCTCGTCGAGAGGCCCGGCAGCAGCAGCAACATCATCACGCACACACAAATTCCATCAGCGCGCTTTTTAGCCCGGGCAAGCCGTAATTTTTTCGAGAAGAGACACCCGATAGATGGGCGGCTCGGCTGCCCTCCCTGCCCCTCTTCCATTATATCTCGGCGAGACGCACCAGCCGCTCCTCTCTCGCCGCCACAACACATGCACACCTACTCACACAGGCTCTCTCGCTCGTGCAGCAGGCACCCCGAGCACTCTCTTTCCCCTCGCTCCTCTCGTCGGCGCCCCCCTCCCTCTCGCCTGCTGCCTACCTGCTCGCTAACGAGCCTACCTGCTGCACCTCTTACATTTGGACCGAGTCTCGAGCTCCGGCTCTCTGCCCCTCCTGCTCTTCCTATCTCGCTCTTCCTCGCTCGCTTTACGTCGTATTACAACCTCTACAACCTCGAGCAGCATCAGCAGCACCACCTTCTCCTCGTAACTTCCAGCACACGTCCAGACGTCCGTGTGCCCGTAAACCGTACACATACAGAGAGATAACCCTCTGGCTTCGCGTATACCTAGCCTGCTCTCTCATAACCACTTGAACTTTTACAAATTTCCTCGTAAAAGTAGTCCCTCTCGGGAAGTTGGCGTCGATGATATTGCTGCGGACGACCGGTGGATGACTTATGGATTATCGCTTTTCTCGGGACTACCATGCTGACAAGACGTGTGCTGCAGTTGCATCTCTTTCTCTCCGGCAGTTTACACACCAGCGCCGAATATACATTGACGCAGGGCTATATTGTTAATCGAAAAGCGCCCCGTTTATCATTTTACCAACTATATTCGGATTTGGTCAAAATATCGTCCTAGCCACAGACGCATGCAACTTGCGCTGCACTTTTTTGTCGAGGGTCCGAGAGCGCTGGTGGAAAGGAAAGCGCCGCGCGAAACACATCGACCACCCCGAAGTGTGAAATACACGACGCTTAATCTTGGCTTGACAAATGATTGCAATTCCGCTTAAGATTTGCTTTCGCTCGCGGCCGTTTCTTGTCTACCTGCGCGCCTCTGCTTCGAGTCGTGTGTCTTTCCTCTCCTCTTGCACTTTTATGTTTTTCTATCAGCCGCACTAGTCGTTTGATGTAGCTAGACCTCGTTTGCCATCCTCGCCGTGCCAAGAAGAATGCAACATTGTTCGTTTCTTACGCCTTGTCGGCAGTCCCACAGAAAGCTCCTCTCTGTACGCCTTTTAATTAGCGAACCTGAGGGCTCGCTGGTTAGAAGGTCTAATTTAACGAGCTCCGAGTTGCTCAACTTACGAAAACTGTATTATCCACCGGCCATTTATTAGATGGAATTTCAATAATGTGCGTAGGCGCGGATGGGAAAAACGCGTTTGAAAAATGATCAAACTGCACGGGACTAGCAGACAGCTGGCAGGGGCACTAGTCCGTAAAAAGAAACAACTGCACTGTGGAAGCCTGGAGCAGCGTGGCAAGTTGAATAAAGAGGCAGGCAGGTATACGGGAGAGAGGGGCCTCACGGATAGCGCGAGTTTTGGATCCGAGGGCGAGCGTGGAGTCTCTCGGCGGTGCAGCATAAGCGCCGCGCATCCAGACGCGGGCGCAGAGCCGTCGAACGCGCTGGTAGGTGCGCCGATGGCGTGTGTGCATATATTCCCCCTTCATCCTGCCCCCCCCCCCTCCTTCCTTCTCGCCACCGCAGCCGCGGCCCTCCTAAGTGATTCCAAATGCGGCGGTGAACTCGAGCGCGCGAACTTTTACGCTTTTTGCGCGCGTACTCTTTGCGCTTCCTGCGTGTACGGGCTGCGCCAGGAGGAGGCGGGGGCCCCTCTGCCGTCGCCGCCGCCTCGTGGAACAGCGCGCTGAAAGACGCTCGCCCTTCGTTAGCGAGTTCGCTTCACCCCCATCCTCGCCCCTTCTCTACCAAACTCCAGCCCGTTCCTCCGACGCTTTGTTTCTTCACCCCTCCCCCCGCCGCTCCACTCCCTCAACAAATTACTCAAAATCCAGGCCCAAAAACTGCTCGCTCTCTCTTTCTCTCTTTTTATTTTGCCACTCTCGTCATTTTCCTAGCGTATTTTCGTTCTTCTTCTCGAACACAGCTGCTGCTATACGTTACTCTCTCACCTCTCCCTAATACACGAGAGGCTCACCAAACGAGCCGTTTTTTTTTTACTTTTCCACTTTTTTCCCTTGAAATCTGCAATCATTTGCCCGCTACGATGAATTTTCAACAAGTCTCATTCTGCTTGGCTAACCGTACTTTTTTAATTACTTCATATCGCACGACATGCGGACACACGCATTCATACATACATACATACTTTACACGTACTTTTATATGCGTATAGATACATGCGGTTTTCCTTTTTAAATGAACCTCCGAGGAGTGTCTTGGTGGCGTAGCGCAGACGTTTCGCCGACAATCAATGCTCGGCTCCGCCACCTTTGAGCTGGTTTACCATTAAAAAGCCGTTTTAGCCTGTTTCGATCACCTGCGCGCGCGCACGCGCGTTAAAAATGAGAGAAAACTTTCTAAACCTGTACAGCCAAGTCTATGGCTTGATACAATTTTTACAAGCAGAAAAACTGGAATTTGCTAGCTCGAGCCTCGGCTAATCATTAATATACTTTGTACAAATAATAATTTAGCGTCAACGTGAAAAATGTTCAGCAGGAGTTAAAAAAATATTCAGAAGCAGCAAGGACAGCTTATACGCAGAAAAATCACGCGCGTGATTGATAGAAAAAAAAACGTAGCTGGATGTATTTCCTGCGACTACACGGTGATGAGTCCCCGCGAGTTTTCAACTGGTATGGATATGGACGTGTGTACGTGTATGCACGTATAGCAAGAGGCGAAAGTTCTCCTTTGACCCTATCTCCAAAGAGCTCTGTAACACGTGCGCGACACGTGGCTACCTCATGACCCTCGTCTTCCGCACTTTTTATACGCGTAACACGCTGCGACCGTCTTCTTCGTGAATATCCTGCCATCGTTTCACTCTCTCCCTCTCTTTTTCGCAAACGCATCTCTACGCTCGAAAAAAGGGGCCTGTATTTATAAAACAAAATAAATAAAAATTCAAATATCCAATTCTATTTAAAACTCGCAGCAGCAGCAGCAGTGTAGCAGTAGATAAGCCAAATTTGATTGCTAAGGTAGAGATGGAAAACAACCTAGGCAGCTGACAAGCCACAAGCGCGTCACAGTTTTAAGCCTCGAAATTGCGCGAGTTGCCTCTCTATCTATATCTCTCTCTCGCCAATCGTTATCGCCCACGCACGGGCTCTTTCTTAATCGTCTTAATTCATTGACTTCCTTTGATAGCAACGCAGAGCGGCGCGGCGGCAGTCGGGGGGTGGGGAGCAGAGCGCGCGTCGTCTCATCGTGTCCTCGTATCCTGGTCGGGCGACCGCTCGAGTTTCCCCGCGCGTATAGAGTCGTATGTCATAATGACTCGGATAAGTTCAAGTAGCGCAGCTTTCGATTCGTCAGCCGCTCGTTATCCGCCGCTCATGCGAGCCTCCGTAAAGAGCTTCCGTTTCTCAGTGCCGTGAGTGCCGGGTCGGGAGAAGGGAGGGGCAGACGTTCCGCGTACAGCTTATTGCGTAGAGCGATAGCTATACGGGCTAGTATCGAAGTTGTAAGCTCTTAGCGCACTACGCTATATTCAGACGTGCCGAGCGAAGCTCTTGGACGCTGCTACTGCTTTTTTATTGAATGACGAGAAGTAGAAAAGCGTCAGGCGATCTCTTAATAGCGTCTAATGGAAAGGAAAATTTAAGGCCGCAGAGTTTCGGGAAGAAAAAGCGAGCTAGAAGGAGACTCTGGCGCTGCGCTTACAACGAAGTGAGCCGCGTGTGTAGGAGCAGGCCCGTATACGCGCGAGAGAGGCTGGCGCTCTTTAGCTCGCGACTGGCCGATCTAAGCTGTGTGCGTGTGTTTTATGACAACTATAAATATGGCTATAAAGTTCTTTGTTTAGAACGGGCGTTTAGCTTTTACGCTGCGCGCAGCTTTCGAAACGCCAACGTTTTCATCGTTTACATGCACGCATGCTCCGGAGCAGCCCGAACATCCACGAAATGGACGCAGTTCACGATTACACTTATTTCCTTTTCTATACGCATTCGCGAATTTTCAATTCATTCTTCGGTTCATTGTATTCACCATTAATCTCAAACGCAATAGAAATAATAAATCTGATAATTCATAAAAGTCTCGTCGATTTATAAAGAAATTTAACAGATTTATAAATTAGTCATTATTATTAAGTGCAACGCTACTATATATTAAAGATTAATTAAGAAGAATTACGATTATTATTATGAAATTATATAATTCAGTGCAATTTTGTAATTTCTTTCATTAAACATTTTCCTTACATCGTCTTCCTTTTCGAACTTGAGGTATACTTTAAAGTTTTGATAAGAAAATTATAATATAACAGAGTATTAAGAACTACAATTAAATTCATTTGGAGAATCTAATGTTTGCCGTCTAATATTAGAAATCAGCATGCATGTTTCTGTAACTGAAGTTTTTTTTTAATTAACGTTATTATTTTGATTAATATACAAAGATTTTCTACACGTATAAATAAGTATAAGTAAATTTTACAACAAAATTTTAGAAAATTTACTATACTGTATAGGTTTTGGGGGACAGACTCGAAATATATT
>JAPYYQ010003709.1:0-14027 GCA_030522585.1 Anagyrus pseudococci
ATTCTGAATTTATTATAATTTATAGAAATATTTATATTTAGTAAGAGATGGACACGCAAGTTCAAATAATCCAATCAAATTTTTTTTTTAATAGTTAAAGTATAAACTTTGCCGTATCCTCATGATTTCACAGCTTGAACGTCGATGCTTCAAACTTGCCGTAAAGTTTACACCTTTTGTTAAAAAGGTAGTTTTTTATATACTTACGTCGCTATAATGAGATATGTATCAACAACTGTATGAATTGATTACAGCAAATTTGATTTGAACTACGCGGCAATGTACACTACGCTGTACAAAAAGGTAAAATTTTTTACATCATTTTAAGGCCCTACGCGATAGGGTTTGCGTCAAGCAAAAATTTTTCCTTCCTTCACACCTAGTTTGATGTTGTTCCATTACTCTTCACCAAAAATCTTAAGTATGTTATATTCTTCGTATTCGTATCGTATTCTTATTATTTTTTGTTGTCTTTTAACTTTTTAGTCTCTTTACTATATATCGACGTTGCTAACGAAGACTAGTCTAGTTTAAATTGCCGACGAAAACTAGTATATTTCAACGGTTTACGGCGAATACTAGTATAGTTTAAATTACCGTCGAAGACTAGTATACTAATAAACTAATAGTACTACTATACTAATAGTCTTCGACGGTAATTTAAACTATACTAGTATTCGCCGCAATCCGTTGAAATATGCTAGTTTTCACGGAAATTTCAACTGTACTAGTTTTCGTCGGCAATTTAAACTAGACTAGTCTTCGTTAGCAACGTCGATATAATATCTTTGAAAGCGAACAGTCGTATATTCACTCGGCGTACCGTAAAATAAGTTTTATTATTACTACTTGTTGTTGCAATTAAAATAACTGTTAGTATTGTAAGATAGTTTGTAAATGTATTGCAAATTCTGTTACAGTACTGCAAATTACAAGATTTAGGTCCGTATAGTTTAAAGAATAAAATTCTAATCTTATTTTAATAAATAAATATGTGGATTTCCATTAAAAAAGCCATTTTCGCGTTAAAAAATATTTTAATAACAAAACTTGTAAAAATACCAAAAAAATTATGAATGGCTGTATCATTTATAACGTTAAAATATTTCATAAATGATAATCAAACACCTAGCGAATTAAAAGTGAAATATCATGTTTACATTTATTCTTTTTATTTTTATAAAATATGCCAGTTTTTCGTGTGTTGCTTAAAACATTTTAAAGCTAATATAGCTGCTACGTATTCTACCTAAAAGTTTACATAAAAAATACGGCATAATAGAACAAAATAATAGGAAAAGCTTGAATTATTTTCTTGATTTTTACTGATTTTTTGATATTTTTTCACAAAAGCAGCAAAAAAAACCTTGTCACAAAGCATAAATCACTTGTTCATAGTTTTTTTCGCTATTTCTAGGTGTAAACCTTGAAAAAAATCGCGGTATATCAAGCGGCCCTTTAAAAAAAATGTTGGGCCGTTTTTATGGAAATCCTCATATGTGAAGAATTAACGTTTGATCGTTTCTACCGTAGTCTTCGTTCATGACGTTAAAAAGTGTTCATTTTTTAACGAACAATTTTTAAAAATTTGTTTTTAAAGCACTCAACTGTAATTAGTAAAACACGATTATATCGAGCTAACCTCCATCAGAGCTTTCCTCCGCGCAAGGCCAACGACGATCACGCCTTGGCGCAGTAAAATTTTGGCCGTCTCTAAGCCGATTCCCGCTGACGCTCCAGTGACGACGGCTACTTTTCCTCTCCAGCGATCCATTTTATTTCAAATTGTGCTAAACTTTATAAGCTGATATAGTTAAATATATCGATTTTAGTTTAAAATTTTTATATTTATGATGTCAAGTTTTCAGCGGGTGCGCACAGCCAAGTCGAGCTTCCGCGAGCGAGATACTGCTGAATGCGAGAATGATCGAATAACAAATACTACGAGGTATACTGCCTCTTTCGCGCTGTGTAATCGCTGCAGCAACGTAATTATTGGCAGCGATTATGAAATCGATTGCATCATTCAGACTTTAATTGAGCGATCTACAGTTTTTTTCCCCTCTCGCTCTCAAAGAGCTTTGTCGGCTTTTTTGTTTGTTGGCAAATTTAAAAAAAAAATAATCACATTGAGCCAATGCCTATTCTGCCGGCTCAGGGAAATAAAGGCGTAACCGCAATAGAATTCCCATTGCAGTTACGTTTTTTTCCATGGGACGGCAGTATTATTCCAAGATATCTTATCTCAAGGCTGAAAAAAATGGATATTTTTAAAATGATTGACGTTGTGCTGATTGAAAAATTTCAGTTTGAAACGCGAACAATATTTACCAGACCATAATAAAGTTTGTCGAAACATTTTGGAGTGCGGCTTTCTTTCGTGTAAATTTCTGTAAATTTTTGTAGAAATAATTGATTATTTATTATAAAATTTAAAGAGACAAAGTACGTACATTATTCCTTTAAACGTCGATTAGAAAAAAAGGCTATCATTATACACTCGCTCTTCAAACTTCGTTTCCGCGTATTTCCAAGAAAAGCTTGTTTGAGGTATAGATTGAATTTCAAAGTGTATATGACGCAATTAGTGAGATAAAGACAAAACACTAATCTCTACCATCTCCGGCATATGAATAATGATGTAACAAGAGCGTATGTAAGGATTACAACACAGGATAAAATTGTTAGAAAGGCATGCACGAGTAGCGATATCACTTTATTGTTTGCAACTTTATCAACTACGCGATTATGTCATTATGATTCTATCGAGTTTTTTTGTACCTATTCGAGGTACAATAATGCAGACTTTTGCGATATTAAAACATCAATGTTTTTCTTTCTAATATGGTTATTGTAATTTACTGATGTTAATTTGAGACAAAGTAATCGAAATATATAGAATACAAATTTCTGTATTGTTAAAATGTAAATGTAACGAATTTGATTAACAGATTTATAAAAATCTACAAAACTAAAACTACCTATTGATTTCACTTTGGAGCTTGATATCGAGAGAGAATCAAGTGCACCAAGTCATACCAAATTACGCAAGCACCTGAATGCGGTGTTTTATCTTTCGATGCGCTCTATCTGACAATGAAAACTCATCGTAAAATATATAGTTAGTGTTTGCATAAGGCACGTCGCAGAGAACTCGGATGCCGAGAGTCTTATTTTCATTATTTCGCACAGCGCTTGTGAATATTGCGAGTCATTTAAAATCCAATTTTGAGATACTTTATAATATTTAGTTCGAT
The DNA here is from genome assembly GCA_030522585.1 of Anagyrus pseudococci. Classification (NCBI taxonomy): domain Eukaryota; kingdom Metazoa; phylum Arthropoda; class Insecta; order Hymenoptera; family Encyrtidae; genus Anagyrus; species Anagyrus pseudococci. The sequence continues at coordinate 3,258 of JAPYYQ010003709.1, forward strand.
ACCTGCCTCGCAGCGCAACTTACGAACTAATTCAATCTAGGAAAATATACTGACTGAGTCGGTTAATTCAAATTGTACCTTGTTAAATTACAGTGTTATTCGTTTCTAGCTTTACGCAATTAAGCTTGAGATAAAAAAAAATCTTACGTATACCATTCACTAATTGTCTTGGTTGGAAAATTATTGCGGAATTTATTTTCAAATTTATTCGTAATCTGTATTCACTTTACGTAGGTATATACAATACAATTTTTTCACAATATTTTCCCATCAAGTCTCAATTAAAAGCTCACTTATTGCACAGGCAAACCAGTGTACTCCTATTTTTCGTTTGTCGAAATTGTTTTGTGTTTTTTGCTTTTTACACCAATTTTTTTTTAAGAAAAGTAAACCAGCCGATTTTACGAGTAAAGAATAAGTCATTTTTTTGTTCCAGAAAATCATTGTTACTTTGCACTAAAATCATGACAAACAATTAATCATGTTAAAGATTACATAATCATCCTATTACAAGTTGGTTAGTAATCTAAGCAGCATTGATATTGCTACCACTTGTATCAATTTTTCTGCTAAGAGTAGAATAAAAAGTTATACATACATAAATGTGTAATTTGATCATCCAATACCATCATAAATTTTGATATGAAAGATTTGAATTGTTTTTTTAATTTGAGTCTTTTACATGCTTGCTACAGGTATACTTACTGAAATATGAGTTTAAAAAAGTTAAATTTGCAGACATGCATTAAACTTATCTCTTGAATTATCAATAGTTTTAAAAAAAATGAAAGACATCAAATTGAATTTTATTTAAATTAGAATTGTTAAATTATTGATATTGAACTAATTTATTTGAGTAAATTTAATAAAGTTATCTTATTAATTTGAATTTTTATACGATTAATGAGTGATTAATTGTTTTTCTTATTGAGAACTTATTTTTATTTGAGAACATTTTTTTAACAACATAGAGTATTGCAAATATTTATGCGAAACTAATAAATTATTTTACACAAATTATTCTTAAAACATCTCATGAACACAAAATTTACAAAGTTTTTTGATTTAACATTATTCTTAGATATCTATGTACACTCTGAGTAGAAAAAATAAATATTTACAAGTATTATTTGTAATTCATAAAAAAATTTCATCGCTTTGACTTTTTTAGAAGCATTGACTCTTCCATAATTTGTTTCCTCATAAGCTCGATTTCATCTTCACTGCTACTGCTATTATTTGTACTTTTACTTTTATTGTTTGATTCTTTGCCTAATTTAACTTGCTTTCTTTTATTTTTAAAATTTTCAAATAGTAATGTGCGTTTTTTCACAAGCCTTTGTCTCCTATCTTCGAAATTAAAATCTAAATCCTCTATAGTGGTGTCATTTTCAGAATCTTCACTTTCATGCTCGGCTTGTTGAGTTTCATCACCAATGCAAAAAGAATCCTTAAACATAAAAGCATGTATTTCAATATAATATTTAATACACTAATTAAAATTAACATATTAATAAAAATGGAACGGTAAAATTATATTCAATGTCAAACTTTTGTGTAGGGATTTTAATAATTTAATTTGTTTTTTAAAATTCAAAGTTAGATAACCAAAAGCTCTAATATAACTAACGTGCATATAAGTGTCTTCCATCTGCGAAACAGGCTGCGAGTAGAGTTGAATAGTAGGAGGTGGCTTTTTCGTCTCTTTAATAAGAAAAGCACCAGGTCGAATAGGACTGCGGTTCATCGTCTGCAGGTAGTGCGCCTGCATATCCTCGTCGTCGTGGACTTGAGTGTAGCTGACAAAATTGCTGAGATCATGTTGGTTGTCGTCGTCATCGCCAGAACTACCAGCCGAGGTGTCACAGTCCGAAGAAACTTCTGCCTCCTCCTCAATAAACTCGTTAGCTAATCGACGACGTCCAGCCTTCCTTCGTGATTTCAGTTTTTTTCTTTTCCCGACGACGTCGCTTTTCGGACTGTACAGGCAGCTCTCACTGTGGTACCTACGAAATCGCGGACTCACGCTGTTGTCTTTACGTCGCGTCAAACCAGCCAGTTGCGGGAGTTTGTTCTCCTTCTCGAGCCTGCTCACTGGCTGCTGGGGCAACGCGAAGCCGTCCTTGTCTTTGCTCTCAAAAACCGGAGAACTCTTCTTTAGATTCAACATGTTCAAGTTCGGACGTGTCAAGTTGTCAAGCCTGTAAACGTGATGGGTTTCATTGCTACTCGGCCGTGGCTTATCGTCCGACTCCCTTTGCTTATCCTTAAGCTTGCTTTCACTCTCACGATTTACCATTAAATTTTTCAAGCTTAGCTGCTTCTTCGGCTGCGTTAATGGGCTTATCTTCTTGCTTTGGCCACCAGTTGAAATCCAGCCCGTCGATGATGCGACCCTCTGGTTCGCCGATGGCTTGCTCATGTCACGTAATGTCGTTGTTGACGTCGGCGTTGACTTTGTCTTTGGCGTGAAGAAGCTACTGACCTTTTCTTGAGCAGTCTTTGATACAATACAAGCTGTCGTATCAAAGTTATCCCAATCTTCAAACTCAAGATTGCAATCGACTTTTTGAAGTACATTTTTTGACGAACTAATTATTTTATCTGTAGCACACTCGATTCGATTGCTCTCTATCCGATGTTCATCTTTTATCTGATTCGTTCCAGGGGGTTCCTTTTGTTGAGCCTTCTCTTCTTTCTTTACTTCTGCCAGAGAGGATTCGTGGCCAGCCGTTACCTCTTTAGCATTATTCGAATGTGCCAGTTCATCTTCATTCTCACTCGGTTCAAAGAACGTGGCATCTTTATCATCGTCAAGATCCTCGTTAGCCTTATCTGGAACGAACTGCGTCTCGAAGTCGAGGTCGTCGAAAAGGTCCTGATCCGAATCCGGATAGACAACGGGGGATCGGGCTCTATCCCTATCCTCAGGCTTAGGACTTGGCTGGCGCGTGCTTAATTCGAGAAGCGATCGTTCAAGCCTAGACCTAGGCTTGGGCGGAGTGCCGAGTACGGCGTCGCCGTCGGACGACTCACCAGGCTGATGGTGTAAGAGCCGTTGCCGCTTACTCGGCGAGCCTCGGCAAGGACTTTGGCTAGCGCAGCGCTTGGCAGATTGCTGGAGCTCGAGAGGCCGTAACGTCTCGTCGGCCTGGGAGTCCGGTTGCAGGGTCTCTTCCGCGGCTAAAACTGAAGCCTGACTGAGGCCGGCAAAGAGATCTTCCTCCTCGTCGATGCCGTCCCCGCTCGTGTCCTCCTCCAGCAGATTCTCGAACAGACTGTCGGAGACCAGAGCCTCGTCGCGAGTCTTCTGATCGGAGGAGAGCTGAGACGAGGTGGAGGAGACCTCGGTCGCCTCGTCGAGGATATCCTCGAAATCGACCTCGACGCAGGCTCCGCCGGCCGTCGTGTCGCAGGGCGAGGGCGCCTCCCCAGCCGAGGGCTCGGCCCGAGCGGGGCTGAGCTGTCGCGAGCGCCGGGCGTACTTGGACTCGAGGACCTCGATGCAGCCGTCCTCGAGGGGCACGGCTCTGCCGCAGTCGTAAAACCCCTCGGGATCGAGCAGCTCCTCCTCTCCGGTTCGGTCAGCCCCGTCGGCCGGCGCGGGTTCGGCCTGCGCCTCGCTCGGCTCCCCGTCTTCGTAGAGGCAATCGTAGCCGAGATCCTCCAGGGGGTCGCTGTGCAGCCGCGGCTGGAGCTGCTCGCAAATGGTGAGCTTGGAGATGCAGTCGTCGAGGCAGGCGAGCGGGGGCACCGAAAGCTCGGCAAAGGGATTCTCCTCCGGATCGACGAGCTGGCGGTCCGGCAGCCATTGGGCGCTCTCGAGGACTAGGGGCTCCTCGCTCGTCGGCTCCGAGCGCTTCATCGCGCACAGCGTGAGGAACTCGTGCGCGAGCTCGTCCGAGGTCAGGAGCTTCACGTCCGACGGCCGGAGGAAGGCGTACGGGTCCACTGAGCGGGAGTCTTGAGAGACTATGCCGGAGTCGCTGTCGGTGCTGCTCGTTGAGGCCACCGCTGGGCGTCTTGGCTGCTGCTGCTGCTGCTGCTGCTGACACGTTGATTGGGACGACAGGAAGCGCATCATGGATGACTGAAAACGAACATTTTCATTTACCCTTTTCTTTTCCACGAATATTTATTGCGTTAGAGACGACAATTGCACGGAGCGATGGGATTGGTCTTTGAGCTGACCGGTGCAACTGTATGTTCTGAGGTAATTTTTTGTAATTAATTAATCAAGAGTCACTTTTCAACGCTGTGATTTTTAACTTAACAGTAATTAATAATTATTTTAATAACGGTATTATACATCGTTGATATAACTAATGTTTATGAAAATGAAGATGGAATGCGTATTATTGGTACACTGTTTTACCGATGGAATTTCGAACGTTTTAAAATAATACGTTTAATAATACTATTTTTCACAATCCGATGTTGGATCTATACAAATTGTATTATTTTGTGTTGCATTAAAAGTTAAATAATATTTTCACTCGAAATCCTATCAATCTTATGCAATTATTTTTTTATAATAATATTATTTATCATGCAATAACGGTTGCTATATTGTGTAATAATAAAAAATGTTTTGCGTAAAGTAAGCATACTGCCAATGTACTTACATTAAAAATGAAATTTTTAAATATCATAATTAACAAATAAATGGTATAGCGCGGAAAATTTTCAAACTATTTTTTTGATGCTATACCATTACAATTTATATATGTATTATATATGTATATAAAAAAAAATTTATAAATCTCAAAAACAAGGAAAAAGTAAAAATTTCTTACTCAAAGTGAAAGATAAAATAAAATAAATCAATTCGAGTGATTCGAAAAATACAAAGTAGACTAGCAGTACCTGAACACTACCGCTTTTCTTAGGACTCGACTGAGTCTTGGAGGTAGAAGGCTGAGGTTCCATCATCTCCAATTCGGGAGATGCGTCCTTCTTTTTCCTCTTTGTTTGCTTCCTTCCTGACGTTTCGGACTGTCCGGTTTTTTTACCACCTCGACCACCCAATTTGGGCTTGGGAGTTTTTGGTAGGGTTTTAATGAACATTGCGTAGCACTCGGGTGTGATATCGCTTGGCACCATGCGCGGACTCGATTGATACAGCGACGACGCGATGTTGCTCGACTCCAAGATTTTCGTGTTTAACGAATCCTTTTTCATCATGGCCTGCTGCAGTGTCTATGGGCATGCAATTTAAATTACAAATCGTAACAGTATTAGTTTATTTTTTGCTTTTTTTCCCTGTGATTCTCGAAACAAACGGATAACATTTCTTTTTGATTTCTATTAATTACATTAAAGAAGTTACTTGTTGGTCATAGAGACTACGCAACAAACAATTAATAATCAATGTGATATGAAATTTTTTTGGGTATTTTTTTCAGATCATTGTTACGTTAATTACAAATGTTTCCATACACAACAAAAATTTTTATTCTTGGCAATTAGAAAGTTGTTTCAATAATCAACTACGGCGCAAATTCACCTGCACTTCTTTTCCTTCTGTCAACAACAGAACTACACGACCACTACGCTTTCTGCCTGTCCTTCCCATTCGCTGCACAAGTCTGGTTGGTGTACTCGATGAAATATCAAAGCAGACAATAAGATCTACTTCGCCTACATCTAATCCTTCTTCACCTGAAAAGTTGAAAAGACATTCGTTATAGCTAACAGTGGAAAAAAGTTCAAGTTCATAAATATATTAAAATATTTATATTTTACCAACTGATGTTGATATAAGCACATTGACTTGATTATTTCTAAAGTCTTCTAAAGCAGCTAGTTGTTCCTTTTGTTTTTGCCCAGCTTGACCTACAAACATTTGTGGACGAATCAGCGGCCGTTTTTGCAGCAACAAAACATAAAGCTCATTCACTATATCTCTATACTAAAATTAAATAACTGCCATTAGTCACTACAATTAAATAAGCATTTATGGATGAATAAATTGTACAACTATCTTACTTCAACAAACACAATAGCTCTTGTACTTTTATTTTGACTAGCAAATAATCTGAAGTGTTCTTCTAATAATTCACGCAATTTATTGAATTTGTTGTGTCCAAATACTAAATTGTCAGGAACCTGAAAAAAATAACAAAATCTAGAATTTTTATCCATTAATCCTAGTAAATGCTTGATGTATAGAAACTGACATCTGGAATAGTGCCATCAGGTGATGGCTGAATTACTGGGAAATCTCCAATGTAATGTTTTACATTTTCAAGAAGCAGCTTCAATTCTAATTCAGAATCAATCCAAAACTTATCTGAATGGCCTTTATTAAAAAAAAATATTAGTTGTTTTAGGAAAATTAGATTTGACCATGCTTCAAAGAGGTTTCACTCACTTATATAAAAATTGTAAAATGCTCGTAATCCATGCTTTATAAGAAGTTCATAAGCGTGGTACATTGTAAGTAATATATTTAATGTTTTCATAATTGTTCCATGATTATTTGCTTTTTGAGGTCTACTTTCATATTGTTTCATTATCATAAATATCTAAAAAAAAAAATGAGGTAATACATTAAAATTTTTAATTGGATTTTACATATTTAATTTGTCATTAAAATACTACCCTTCCTTTAGAAATATTTGCTGTACTTCCTTGTAAAATATGATTTTTAATCAAAACCCTCACATGTGGATCCATAATGCTAACGTATCTTTCTTTATACTCTTCAAGATCTTTTCCCAAACTAACAATTATTTTTTCCATTGACCTGTTATTGGTGTAAGGAATGATGTCTGAAAATAACCTTGTAGGTAAAAAATATTTATTCAATTGCAATGTTCTTGATTTAATAATAAAGAGAAAAAAAATAAATGATGTAATTACTTCTCTAACGTGATCTATTTTACTTCCAGGTGTTGCAGATAATGCAAGAACTCGAAAAAACTTTGACTTTTCATTTAACATTCTTACAATCTGTAATTAAAAATTTTAACAATTTAATATTACTCAATTAATAATAATATTTAAGATTGTAATCTAAAATAAGTTACTTCGCAATAAGAATGTTTCCCCAATGCTTTATGTGCCTCATCAATGACAACACATTTAATTAAATCAAATGGCACAGAATCATTTTGAATATCCTTTTGAAAAGTCTGAGGTGTAGCAAATATAACACGAAACTGCTTCCAGGCTTGCTTTCGTTTAGCTTGAACAACGGCTCCTTTTGTATGCAAGTAACAATTAATATTTAGAAAGATTAATAAGTAAAAAATTGAAGTGCACAAATTAATTAAAACGGGTTGCTTAAACTGACCTGTTAGTTCAATAGTTTGGTCACTGGGTATCCCCATGATATCATGGCACGCATTAATCTGCTGTGCAACAAGAGGTTTTGTTGGTGCCAAGAATACGACTCTACCCATCGGATACCATCGCCAGAAATTGTACATGACCACAGCAGCAATGAAGGTTTTGCCAAGCCCTAAAAAAAGAAAAGACGTCAATTGTCAAGAATAATTCTTGGAGAAAATAACATTACAATAGCTAGACTTGACAACCTGTTGGCAGGCAGACGAGGGTGTTATTGAATAGAGCAGTCTTGACAATGGTGAACTGGTATTCCCGTCGCGAATAGTTCTCTGGGTAAATCCACTTGTTGCCAGCCGAGCGGTCGAAGCCGACGGTCTCCGGGTCGACCGAGGTGATTTTAGAGCTGGCCATAGCTTCGGCCGAGCTTCGGCAGGCCCAGCCACCTGATTGCGGAGCATCAGCAGAGGGCTGCTGCTGTTGCTTTGTGCCTGCCACTAGGCTAAGCCACTGACTCCTGCCGCGTTCAACTTGCTCGACTCCACGGCAAACATGACTAGCAAGCAAACCTTCCGAAGGTCAGGATGAGCAACGAAAAAAATGAGAATCTGCCGGAGGTCGAAAGCGCAGTAAACAATAAACGGCGATCAAGCAGCAAACTTCCGCGCGCCAGCAGGCAGCCTAACCTTTCCTTACAAAACGAGTGCCTTGCTCTCTTCAGCTCCCGCCATCAATCGACGTATAAAAATAAGGCATACGTATCTTACGTTTCAAAGAGCTCGTGTATTGTGCGCGTATATTTCGTTTAACCTAGAAAACGCATAGATTTTGAAAGGCGGGCTCGCTCGGACCTCCAGAGCCGCTGCAGACGACGTTGAGCACGACAAAGGGAAGGAGCGTAATACGAGTGCTCGAGGTGGAGGATTAGCTGTGGCCTCACTCGTTGCGGTTTCTCGACATGCAGCTGCAATCCCTGCCCCCGGGGAACAGCGAGCAAGCCTCGGAGCGGATGGCAGCGAGGCAGTTTTACTCGTGCACCCTGAGCCCGCTCGTAGCCAAGAGCTTCGCGGTAAGCTGGTCTAACGACAACAGGATCGCCGTCGTTACCAAAGCCGGCGTACACGTGCTTGTGAGTAAACCTTGTTTTCTCTTACAGGCGCCAAGCGCATATTACATTTGCTTATATATGTAGAAAATACATGTTCTATATATTCTTCGTGTCTTGCAATTGTTGTGTACATGTTTTTTTTTCAAACTAAATTTTATTGATTTTTTTGTTACATTTCATTTGTAACATTGTTTATTTTTCTTACATAAAATATTTTTTAAATTTTCCATCCACAGTCCGATCCTGGAATAAATTAGTGAAATGCGTGAACCACTCAATAAAATTAGTTGCAGTGATATTTCTTAGACGACGTTTCTTTTTTGTTTTCACGTTTGACTGCATGTCGATAAATCTTATTTTCATCCCTGCGAGCAAAAAGTGACTTTTTCCTCCCGCTGCGCGGCAGGAAAATGTCGCTTTCTGCCGACGCAGGAATGAAAAATCGTATACGCACCACGGGAGATAGTAAAGAAGCCTCAGATCTCACGAAAATTGTCAATCGTGACAATCGTGAGATCTGAGACTTTCTTTGCTTTACCTCCCTTGGTGCGTAATGTACTATTATCGCCATGCAGTACATTTTACAACTTATTTGTTTAAAATAGCGTGTAATTTCTACACGCTCTTAAGAATTGTATAAAATTCATTCGATGTTTTATATTTGTAAAAATAATTCTAATAGAAAAAAATTATTTCTTTTCATTGAAAAAATTTAAAAATTTGAAAATTAATCATTTTCAAAGTTATTAAATACTTATAATATACCATTAATATGCGTTTTTTCCTATTGAAACCTCTATCCTCAAATTCGTTTAGCCAGTTGATAATTTTTTTAATAAATTTAAAAACCGTTTTTGTAAAATGATACATCGGCGATCAAAGCCCCGCCTAGACTGTAAGCATTAGGACTGTGCTTTTTGTTTACTTATTGTGTGTATTTCCATTTCGATATAAACGATAAGCTTGTATTTAATTTAAGGGTCTAAATTGTTTTTTTTTTTGCAATAAAATTCTTTAACCGACTTAAAGTTTATCCGAAATTTTTGGTCGCAAGAAACAAATTGAGCTGCATTTGATTTTCGTAAACAGATTTTAACAAATTAAGTTTTACAATAAATGCAACTTAATATTAGCGCTCTCTACTTTTAGCGTGACCCAGAAACAACGACGTGGACGTATAGTAGTACTGTTTCCTTTGCGGTGCTTTATTAAAGTGAGTCTCCCTGCCTCCCACAAATCGCGTCATGCATTAAAAAATAAAAAATGATAAAACTAACAATTATAAGTTATTCAACTATCTTTTCTTCGTCTCTTTAAAACATCGTTTTCCTTAGCTAATAATTTAATTACAGAGCAGAACTCAAAGGTTGATGCAAAACTCATTGGAACCTTTTTTTTAATCAATAATAACTGCTAATGCAAATTAACCACTTTCAAGTCAACGCAAGTGTCTTTCAAAGACATATCACGCCATTTTATATTTTTTTTTATTTCTTAGAGTTATCTTGTGCAAGATAAATCGTCTGAGCAATGCCTTGTCATGCTGTATCCATGTCTTGTTCTTTAAATTGTTCGCCACAAGAAGTTGCCACGGTTAATCCCCTACAACAAACATATAACCCGCAATTTCCACTTACTATTTGGTTCGGAATATCTTTTGGGATATACAAACTACTCATTCCATGATATACAACAAGTTGTTAAATTTTGAATAAACGTCGTAAAGCTATTTAGTACAATTTATTCTTGATCATCTAGCATATAATCAAAATACACCATAGTTTTGTGTTCAATCATAATAATTACACTGATAGAAATTATGTAGGAAATTTTACTATTTCCCGTAGCAACCAGTGGAAGTAGAAACAGAATGATCTTATTTGCAATGTATAAAAAAGAAACTTCTTACTACGTCTTCTACGAAAAATTACTATTTTCATTTATAAAAAGCAGGAGGTTGACGGTTCGAGCTTGGCCTGGGACCCATATTTTTTCCATTATCGAATATTAATCAAAATTTGATATAGATAATGCGTATTAGCTAATGTTTAAAAAAGTTAATGTAAAAAATAATTCCTTGCTCTATACTCGTCACTTATGCGAGAAGGAGCAAAGGTCCGATCATCCAAGTCGGAAGAGTATATATACTCGTGGCCCGTTCGACACCAATATAAGTAAAAAAATATTCTTCAAGTTGTAAAGTTTAGTCGGGCACTAAAATCAACTACTCGTATAAAAATGATGGTTAAGGTGGTTCTTCACCAATATATAGGTATGTCAGAAATCACTGTAACAAAATAACTATCACATTGTTTACTATTTCCTTTGATAGCACTTAATTTAAGAAGAACATTGGGACCAAAAAATAAATT
>JAPYYQ010003710.1:0-10033 GCA_030522585.1 Anagyrus pseudococci
TTTGTAACATTCGAAGTATATCCGAGCAATGCTATTTGAATATAGCAATTTTTACAATAGTAGATTGTAATTTTTACTAGAAATTTTTCTCAGTGTGCAATTTCAATGCCAATATACAACCCTTGAAAAGAGGAGCAAAATATAAAACGCTCTCTTCTTGGATAACAAATGTAATGTAAAGTCGTACTTGTGGATTTGTAGAAAATGCAGAGGCAGAGATTGAGGCCGCGGCGGTCGCGCATGCAGAGGCTGCCGCTGCACATAGGCCTCTTCCTCGTCTACGTGCTCTTCCAGCTGGTGACGAGCTCGTTCTCGTCCTCCTCGACCGCCTCGCCCACGACCGCGGCTATCGCTGCTGGTAAACAAGCCGAGGTCACGACATCCGCCGCGGGGTTGACGAGCGCCAAGTCGACGGGCCAGAAGGAACAAGTGCCCGGAGAGACTAAGAATGACAAGGACAAGGGCCTCACGGCAAAGGATGAACTTGACAAAACTACGGTTCGTTCTCTGTGCTCTCTACATTTACACCTGCAGTTCCAAGCTCCCTCCACATATGCAGCCCCTTCTTTTTTCTTCTCCTTCTCTCTTTTCTTTAAGCAACACCCGAAATATTAAGATTTAGATAATTATAATAAAAAAGGCGTATAATAATGTGGCTAACGCGGGCGTGTGCGCAGGAGATGCCGACCTTGTCGACGACACCCAAGTACCAGGGCCGTCCAACGCTTCGTCCGCTGCGGAAAAACTGCTCGCCGCCGGCGATCGAGCAGTTTCCACCGCCGCTAATTGGCCCGAAGGCGCGCAAGCACGGAGCCCTCATAATCCACATACTCATGGCCGTCTACACGTTTCTCGGGCTGGCCATTGTCTGCGACGACTACTTCGTCGCGAGTCTCGACCGAATATGCGAGGGTCAGTTCTCTATCTCGCCTTTCCTCTCTTGTAGCTCTGTCTGCCAGCATCTGACCAAGCAATACGTTCTTGGCAATTTTCAGAACTCAAGCTCTCTCCTGACGTAGCCGGCGCTACGTTCATGGCCGCAGGCTCGTCCGCTCCGGAATTGGCGACTGTCATTATCGGAGTCTTCTTCGCCAAAGACGACATTGGCGTAAGTAGATGCGCACGCATGCTCCCGCTGGAAAGCCCGAAGAAACGAGCAGAAGCGCGATGATAATTCGATCGCTTGTCACAGGTGAGCGGCGTGATAGGCAGCGCCGTCTTCAACATAATGTTCGTGATATCGGTCTGCGGCCTCTGCACCAGCACCGTGTCCAAGCTCAACTGGTGGCCCCTCTGCCGCGACAGCTTTTTCTACTTCATCTCCATCCTGGTCATGCTCATCACCATCGCCAACAAATACGTATCCTGGTGAGCGAGCCTATGCATGCGTACAAATGTCGATTAACGCAACCAACGCTTGTCCATCTCGATGTACAACTCCCGTGCTGTCCTGTTGCAAAGGCCCGAGGCTCTGTTCATGCTGATAATGTACGTCGTCTACTGCGTCGCTCTGTCGTTCAACGCTTCGCTCGAGGCCTGGGCCAAGAACTACACCAAGGACATTGCCTGGCTGCCCAAGGACGAGGAGCAGCCAGCCGAGCAGAGCGCCCTGGTCACCTACAAGAGCTTGCAGGAGGAGAGGCAGGGCTACACCGACCCCAACACCACCTCCGTCGATCAGCCGAGACAGGCCGAAGGTAAGAGAGCTTCTCCAATTGATCGGCTCTTTTCTCTAGCCCAAATTTCAATAGAACGCCACGTTGATGTCGAAATTCAGGCTACGCAGGGGCTGAGCCGGGCTACAACAACTGGCAGGATCCGAACGCGGCGGCGGCCCAGTGGGACCCGAACACGGCCTGGAACGACGGCCAGCAGAGCCAGTTTGATCCAAACTCCGCTTGGAATCAGCAAGACCCCTACAGCCAGCAAGATTCCTGGGGCCAGCAGCAGCAGCAGCAGCCGCCGCAACAGCAGGGCTACCCCGATCCACAGCAGCAGCAGCAGCAAGCGCAACAGCAGGTGGTGCAGCAGGAACAGCAAGCCCCGAAGCCAGTGGCACCGAAGCAGCCGCAGTACTACAAGGCCAAGGAGCCGGACCCCAACGAGGTGTCGCCGCTGGTGAAGCCGACCGACGGCGGCACCTGGGGCGTCTTCACCTGGGGCCTCGTCTATCCCATTCACTACATGTGCCTGAAAACCATGCCCGACTGCAGGCAGGAGCAGTACCGCAGCTGGTATCCCTTCACCTTCTGCATCTCCATGATATGGATAAGCTTCTACAGTTACATCATGGTCTGGATGATCACCATCATCGGTCAGTCCCCACTAGTCCACAAACTCTTCATCCTACCTACATAATATATATTGATTGCCAAGCTCGCCTCGTTCTTGGGATTCTAGGCAGCACACTGGGAATTCCCGACACCGTCATGGGTCTGACCTTCGTCGCCGCGGGTGTTAGCGTGCCCGACGCGCTATCTTCCCTCGCTGTGATCAAGGACGGACTGGGCGACATGGCCGTGAGCAATGCGGTCGGCAGCAACGTCTTCGATATTCTCGTTTGCCTCGGGCTTCCATGGTTCATCCAGACCGCCATCATTCAGCCTGGCTCCCACGTCAACGTCACCAGCAGAGGTCATTCCCAAATCCGCTTCTATAATATCTTTATTAGCTCAGCTGGCGCAAACAAATGATTAATCTACGTTTCTCGGTTGCACGCCAGGTTTGACCTACTCGACTCTTTCGCTGCTGTCGACGGTGGTGTTTCTCGTCGTAGCGACGCACTTCAACGGCTGGAAGCTGGACCGACAATACGGCGTCGTCCTCATGATTTGGTACCTGCTCTTCATAGGCTTCGCCTCGCTCTACGAGCTCAACGTCTTCGGCGTCATGAATCCACCAACATGTCCGAGTGATTATTAAATTGCCGCAAGCTACGGTCGGATAAATTTTCGAGAAACGGGGCAAAAGCAGAGAGGGAGTGAGGTTCTTCGCACAGCAAGCTTCTTTTCTTTATATAGATGCTCTCTTTACCTTGCACCGGCTGGCATAAAGAAAGGAATATATCTTTAATCGAGCGTTATCTAGTCGCAGAACCATTTTAGTCAATCCGTACGAAATATTAAGAAAATTATCTATGGCTGGGACCATAAATTTGGCAAGGTTAGTGTGCCGATCAACAGCTAACGTAGGAACAAAGTCAACGTTGTAGAATACCGTAAATAATATACACATATGAATATAAAGAAGTGTTGAGCGTATGATGGAAATTGAGAAAAAGAGCGAAAGAGAAAATAGTCACTCAAGGACAATATATTAATGATCAGTATTAAATTGCACTTTATTTCATTTTACTAGCACAGTTGGCTTTTTTTCTATTTTTTTTTTAATGCGTGGAATAACTTATAACTGCTTGTTTTTGTGTAAAAAATCGTTTATTTAGTTTCGGTTGCATTACTAATATAATTAAAGAATTATATGCGTAAAATTGCGGAGAAAAGAAATTTGTTTAATTGTGTTTTTTTAATTAGATATTTCAAAGTAATAAAGAAAATTATTGGTAGCACGATAGGGTGCTTATGTTTCTTATTAGAGTCAATAAAAAAGGATAAAAATAAAAATTTAGAAAATAAAATTTTTATTATAGTCGAACGACAAATTTTAATGTTCTAAACGTTTAATCGTAATTGCTGCAACATAATATAATAAAAAAAAATAGTTTCTATAATTAGATTATTTTTTAAACGAAATTTCAATCAAGAATTTGATATAGTTACAAATGTTACTCAAAACGTTTCAACATGTGAATATTAAACTTTCGCAAAAAGTAGTTGATTTACGTGTTCTAAATTTCATAAAAAAAATTCTTTAATTATATATATATATATATACATATATACGTATACATATAATTTTATATGCTGAATGTTAACTGATGGCGATGTAGCGTTAAACAAACAAAATAATGAAACAATAGTCACGAGAGGCGAAATTGGGTAGCTTTGCGCCATTTATATATTTATAACACTTGTTAATCGTTTTACAAACATGAAGAAAAATAAATTAAATGAAACAAAACATTCCCGAGACTTGAAGGATGTGTGACATTATGCGTGCTTAGATAATATAACAAGTTTCAAAGCTGTTGCTCCCAAAAATTTTATGAAAAATTTGCTGTTTAACTATATCAAACACAAAAAAAAAACAAAAAAAAACAAAATTTAAATCGCGTTGAAAAAGAACAAAAACAAAAGACAATGGCATTATAAATAAGAAATCAGCATCTATCACGCTCATGTCGCTTAAGCCTGGCAGTCATTGGTTAGTGGAGTAGTCGTGTAAGAGAAACACAAAATTATAAATTTTAATGAATATATATTACGCGTATAAGTATTGTATAAGCGTGTAATTTCGATTAAACATTCGCGATTTCGTCCCCGAAGGCTTTTCAACATTGCGTTCATGCACTGCGACATACATTAGAACGAGACACCAGTTTTGCCGTAGAACGAGAGATATGTGACAAATGAATATAACTGCTTTAAAAATAGAGTATAAGTATGAGACTATTCATAATAGACCGCAGTAGTTGACATTTTTTAATGAAACTTAATATGTAATAAAAAATAAATCTATACATATACACACACGGTAAAGTAACGGTTTTGTTATAGTGACAAAAAGAATTTTAATAAAATTTTGAAAAATTTCAATAGTTAGTCTCTTGTGACAAGCCGATACAATTTTTATATATTAAAAGAAAAAAAACGATGGTTGTAAAAAATAGACATTTTTACGACGATTAAATAACGAAAATAAATAAAATTAGATTAGCGTCTATTAAAGAAGAGGTTGAAAACATTTTTATTTTTTAGTGGGCATTCAAACAATATTATAGACATAATAATACACATTCCATCAAAGTGAAAAAAATGTTTGTTTCTTTTTCTAGTTGGTTTGTTAAGGAATAAACATTTAATTTGAACAATCAGTAAGAGATTTTGTCAAAAATTGTCATCTTTGTTGATTATGAAAAGATGACGTAATGAAAGCAAATAAAGTTATGAGAATCGAAAGGCAATACTAAAAACAAAACAAACAAAAATATGACGAAGGCAAAATATAAAACACAAACGAATTTTAAAGGCTATAAAGTCTGCAATACTGCGAGCGCAAGTTTTAAGGGTATAGAAAAAGGGGAAAGACAATAATTGATGCAGCCTTATTCGATGAAAGTATCTACAATCGTTCTGCGCGTTCCTTGAGATGTTACACTTTTACATGCACACACACACACACACACACACACACACACACACACACACACACACACACACATGTGTGTGTGTAAACAAAAGACATTGTTCCATTATTCATTTATTACGTGAATATAACGTGAAAGACAAATACACACACACACACACACACGGAAATGATCAATTTATTTTTTTAATTAAACATTTTGGTGCATTACTATAGACGTATATTTTCGATAAATAATAAGTAAATAAGTACACATCAACGATAAAAATGCCGTGCAAATTTTCTCTCCACCTTTAATCGACTGCATTTAATGGTATGATATCAATATTTTTATCTTTGAATTTTTTTACATTCTATATATATTTTTTATTCTCTTTAACGTGCGTTTCCCCGTGAAATATCGCTTGTGTAAGTTTATTATTGCTTTATTACAAAGTTAAAAGAAAACTTTGGCATCTATACACACGTGCACAGTTAATAAAGTTAAGATTCAATCACTCCAGATGCAATAAATTGCTGCGATTTTAAGTCATAGTCGGAAATACTTTTTCATTATTTCCACAAGACTACGAGATATTAAAATATGTATAGGTATATCCGTGCATACTTGACTCTTTTCTTCTACATTCACTTGGCATGAATTTGTTCATTAATCCCCCGATATATTTTGATAATCGCAAGGATCGCGCAGTTGCATGAACAAAAAGCAAAGATGTTCAATAAATGCATTAAGTTTATAAATTTCATGAATTACGAAAAGAGGGGATAAACGATGGGAAAAAAATTAGTTCATGAAATTTTAAGGAAAAAGAAATAATAAATTAAATAGTCTTATTAAGATATCAACGACAGCTATTATATTATTATGCATATAGAATTTTACGGTGAGAAATTGTTACGTATATAATCTTTTATTCGTATATTTATTAAAAGTCGTACGACGATGAGATTAAGTGCTCGATGTGAGAAACTAGAAAAGGTATTTCATTTTCCGACGATGATTTACCGTTGATAATATAATGAGTCAATCGTTATTATAGTGACATTATAATTCGGTATAAGTAAAATATATATACATATACACATATTAAATATAGCGAAGCAAGTCAATGGTGAACGTATAAACGACAAAGAAGAAAGTAGCGTATTTGATTTCCCGCCGAGTCAATCGTATTGTCTATCAATATAGTTAGAAGTTAAAGAAAACGAAAGAAGGAGAAGAAAGTCAATGGCAAACGACAAACAATGAATAATATCATCCTACGCTCGATCGGCGAATCATACTCTATCGCTTCCTCTCGGCCTATTATAATATGTACTTCGTGTTCTCTATCTTCAATATAACGTTTCAAATGTTATGTGACTGCATTACACACTTAACGCTAAGTACTTTTCAATGTTATTTCATTGTTACATTGTTACGACTAAAACTAAACAGACTTTTCACCTCTATATTGCCCTAAAAATTTCAGCTTTGATCGATTGACGTTTAACGAAAATTTTAAACAGTGTAGTTGGGATATCAATGTCATGTTTTCCAATACGTCCTCTGAATAATATTTCAAGCTGCATTGCCATACGCTCTACTGTTGTACGAAATTTCTTCGTAGATTCCGTCAGATCTAAGCAAACAAAGAACGAATATTGAAATCGATTAATTGATGTATTGGTTTTGTAATTTTTAGGAACATTTCTGTGATCGTAAGAGTAGACGCACTGATTTCTCAAAATAATTGCATCACCACCCGCAAATGTAATAGCATGTGTACTGTGAATACTTAACTTATTTAATATAAGACGAACGTGTTTGGTCTTGTTTCCGACCCACTGAGACTTGTAGATGTGAGCGTTTTTTTTCGGAATTTTGAATGAACCAATGTGTACGCGCATAAAATCAGTCGGAAAAAGTCTCATCGCCCGCTTACGATACTTGATCGAAACACGAAGCATCACAGAGCTATTGAAATGTATCCTTCCCGAGTGAAAGTTAATGCGTTGACTTCCAGTAAACGCAGAGGGCTATATCAAATGACACGTAAAATTCCTTGCCGCTTACTCATGTATACGCGCTATTGTTGTGCGCCCAAGTCAATATCACTTTTCCCTTGAGAGAAAAGCTTAGGATAATAGTCTGCACAGGGGTAATTATGAGATTCGTCGATCGGCCGAGCGTGTAGCTACGTCGAAACTAGCTGAGAATTTCAGACGGGTTATGAGCTTGAAACGCGACGACAAGGAATACAAGAGAAAGAAAGAAGGAAAAACTTAAAAAATAGCAAAAGTTGAAAAGACATACACACACACACACACACACACACCAATGCGATATAGCGTTCTATTCCTGCCGACACGAAGAAAGTCATGTAATCCGATGTTGAAATCCGAGAGAAACGAGACGAAAGTGTAATAGCAGCAAGGCGTCAACATTTGAAAGATTAGAAAAAGAACTTTATTACGTACATTTAGCAGACGTTGCTGGATTTTCGTATCTGTTATAGACTGTTACTCCAAGATAAACTGTCAAACGACATGTAGGTAGTTGAATCCAAAGGTGGTCTCTACAACGCGACTGTCAAGCGAAAATACAGTTACGTCTGCGTTAAATCAAAAATATATCAATTATTATATACCTGCTGTTGAACATAGAAATACATATATATATATATATATATATATAGACACTTATACGTTATAAATATTCGTACAAGTCTGCCATTCGTTTCTTTTCGGTTGTTAGCAAGATTATCAGATCGTTATTAAAGTATACGTTGTCATATGCATTTATTCAGAAGAAACACACAGACACAGACAAAAGAATATATCAACGAAAACAGTCCTAATGCGTCTTCGGATATAAAAAGAAAGGTGATATAAATAATATTATATACATATAAATAATTTTTCATCGTTATACATGACAAGTAAAAAAAACAAGCTGTATGTACCAATATAGATAAATATATAAAAATACCCCGTTCGTACGTATACACACACACACACACACGCATATAAATATATAAATATATATATAAAAAAGGCTATTACTTTATAGGAAAGAATTTACCAACTCACACAAAGACACAAGCGTATATAATTATATTCTATCCACACGATATAACGTTTTTCTCTTCCACTGTCTTCTTCCATTTACATTTCGGGGGGTTATTGGGTTATTACGCGAAAGATATAGAAGCGCCGCGAGAGCACGGTATTATAAAATAGGCAGAGGTATCGCGAGAAACCAAAAAGTCAATCTAGATATCTATAGATGTTAATTATCATCATACGCCTTTATAAACATGAAAAAATTCAATTATTATTATTATTATTATTATTATTATTTTTATTATTATTACCGTAGGGAAAGGTAAAGGTAACGTGAACGTCGATCAATTCTTCAATGTGTCCTTGGCCAAATAGCCGTGGGTTTTTTGGCGGAGCCGTGGACGCCGCAGTCAATATACTATATTGTAACGATATGCATATATACGAGACCTTTGACTAATCTCATTTGCATATTACATCTCTCCTTATTGCTGTTACACATGCAACCACACACTTTGCGGCTGCAACGTGAATATACACATCTCTATCTCTCTATATACATAAATATATAAAATGTGCTTCGAGCGAGATGAAACAAATATGTGTACATGATGCGTAACCGTATGTTCATTCCCGACTAGTCAATTTTTCAAAGCGATATATTCGATATTATATGGTTTATTACTCTTCGTTGTTTGAATTGTTTTCCTTGAGTTTAGCCAAATATTCGTTTCAAATAGACATGGAAGTGTATAATGATGCGTACATATAACTATGTTGAATCGTATGTTTCCTTGTTGGTTTTTTCTTTAATGTTATTTCCTTGACTGTTGAATTGAAATTGGAATTATTGGAAAACGAGTGAGGATCGAGCAAAAAACAATAATCCACCGATAATAATTATAATTATATTGTAAAAAACAAAAGCAAGGTAAAACTGTACCTCTAATTGAAATTGTGCAAAAAAATTACGTTAAATGGGCATAATATAATCGTTTGCCGCAATTTGCAATGTTTACAGAGTAATTTTGTAAATTTTCGTTTTATGGTTCCTATATCTCGTAATAATTTACACGACCGGCAAAAAGAAGGAAGGAGATGTATACTTTAGATTAATACGAGAGACTGTGGAAGAAAATTGAAATATAAATTAGCAAACTGCATTATTAGAGTATATTAAAACATAATGAGCAAATCGTTCAATTGCACCCACTAGTTTTTTGACTTGATGAGAAATGCGTTGCGTTGCATATATACTACATAAAAATTATTAACGATAATCGTTGAGTTTTGTCCTAACGCGTCAATAAAAGTATAAACTCTAGTCGTAGCTTCAGCAAAAGAACAACCATTTGTAAATAACTGTTGTAATGGAAAGAAATCGTGTACCGGGCAAAAAGAAAATATAAATATACATACATGAATATATTATATATTATATACGCATACGTTACATTTAACAGAATATTGAACGAGTAATTGTACTGTCTGATGTATATGACGAAGAAACAAAATATGTAGAAGACAAAAAAGAGAAAAAAAAGAAACAAGAAAGATGAAAAAGCGAAGCATCAAATAAATTGTTGAGAATTCACAAATGATATTACGACGTATTCCATAATAAACGTATTGTTAATTTTTCGAATGATAATGGAAAGTTATTTTATGACAAAGAGTACGATGTAATAGACTTACAGCACATGGCTTAATAATATATATATATATA
>JAPYYQ010003711.1:0-10033 GCA_030522585.1 Anagyrus pseudococci
TTAATATATTTCGAGTCTGTCCCCCAAAACCTATACAGTATAGTAAATTTTCTAAAATTTTTTTGTAAAATTTACTTATACTTATTTATACGTGTAGATGGAAAATTAAGCGAAAGAGTCACGGGGAAAAAAGAAGCACACACCCACATCTCTCTCTCTCTCTCTCTCTCTCTCTCTCTCTCTCTCTCTCTCTCTCTCTCTCTTTCTCTCTTTTGCTGTGTTCCGTCGCCGGCAATTTTCCTTTCTCCTGTTCGCTATGTCCGTAGCCCCAACCCCCTCTGGCATTGTTTCGGTCATAGAAAGCGAGAAAAAGAGTTGGCGGGCCCGGATCATCCGACCGGAAAATGGTCTCAGCCTAGGCTAATTAAAATTTCAGCCGGCCGACACTGCAGCCCACCGCTTTTCCCGACACGCATGCTCCTTCGTTTCGGCTCTCTCTCTCTCCCCTTCTCTTTCTCACTTTGTCTCGACTTTAGTCTCTCTCACGCCGTTTGCGGCTAGATAATTTAACTAGTTACGCGAGTTGGGCCCCGGCTCTCGGTCGGATTTACGGCCGATCGCGAATTATCGCGTGGACCGAGATTAACCTACTTTTGCAAGAGACCCAAACTTTGCCTTTCCCCCACCCCTCCCTGCCTCCCTTCCCCACTCCCTCGCACTCGCTCTTTCCTGTCAGTGCGCCCCTACTTTGATGGAGTAGCGTTAACTCTGGCAGTTGATGAATTGAGATTTACTTTTAGCTTTGCCGCGGTCAACTTGCCGCTGCATTTGTTTGACTATGTGTTATCGGAGCAACGCAAACCTTTCGGATAATTTCATTCATTCTTATCCATTTATTTTTGTTTTTATTAATTCAATTGCTCAAGTGATTTGTACCTTTTCTTGTTGTTGCTATTTTATTTCGCAGTTGTTTTGACTAAACAATATCGTAAACATCAATTTCCGTTTGATAGCAGCTTCGCTAATGTTTACTACCTTTCAAGCATTTGCTTTTATGTCAAGTTTAATTGCGCGTGTATTGCTGTTACTAAAACTAAATTATTTTTTATTAAAAAACTACACACTTTTCATATTGAATAAGTTTAAGACGATATTTATGAATTTAACCTCAATCTAAAAATTTTAATTTTCATTGATCAAACAATATTGTAACTTACTACAACTCAAACATATTTGTTTTTGTTTAGCATTTATACATGAACTTAATATTAAATTGCATCGATGTATACCTTTGATATCCATTTACTGCAACCGTTAAAAACTTTATTGAAGCTCACAAAGTTGACGATGCTTATATTAAAAAAGTTTTCATAAAAAAGCGAAAAAAAAACAAAAACAAAAAAAATCGAAAAAGTATTAAAACTTTGTTATTGCTACGAGTTAACATGCTTTAAAAAAATTTTTCCTGCCAACATTAATAAGTCGCTGATAATTGTTTTCGAATATAGCCAAGAGGGCAATAAAAATGGTTTCGAATCGGTTCTGACTCTAACCGTTAATAAAAATAAAAGTACGTTTCACGCGTCAAGCTCCAGCAGGCGAGGGCACTTGATGTACGGGAAAAGCGTGCGATCAACAGCTCTGTTAACTCATCGTTTAAAAGCGCTTTTTCGTGATCGGCTTTGTGCTCGCGTCAGCAATAGTCGTCGAGGCTCGAGAAATTCAATCGCACGCAATCGTCAATTCGCAATGTTCATCGGGAGAGCAGCAGCCTAGATTTGGCAGCGACTCTGCGTATATACATATATACGCAGAGTTGCGACTGCCACGCTCGGTCTGTCATCTTAATTTAGCGCTCTCTTTTAACCGCTAAGAGGCTGAAGAAGGGGTGGGGGTAGACGAAGCTCGTATCTCGCTGGTACGTCTTGTTATATAACCCGGGCTCTCTTTCAATGACGTTGGAGTTTCGCGCGCGTTACCGCGTGGCTTTGGCGCTGCAATTAATGGTTTCCGATCGGCACGAGCTCAGCGGTCCGGCTTCCATCCAGGACTTTTGAAGTTTCCTTTTGCCTGCATAGAAGACTGAAAGGCTAGGAGGCCGCGGCGGCAACGGGGCGGATAGTCCCGAGCCTCTCCCTCTCTTAAACTTGCTCGCTCCAACATTTTCTTTACGGCAAATCCCTTCTTTGCGAGTCGAAGCCCGCGGCTCTCGCCCACCTCTTCCTCCAGCCACTGCTGCTGCCGCTGCTACTGCTCAACGCTTGCACCGCTGCAAAAACTTTAATTCGAATCCAAGTAGTAAATCAGGCCATCTCGCTCGGTGCAGCTGATCCGAAGAGAATCCAGCCGGATGAAAAATGTCGGTCAAGTGTCGGGCCCTCCCCGGCTCTCCCCCTCCTTTCTCTCTCTCTGGCTCTCCCAGTCTCTACGATGGTCCGGGCTGGATTCATTAGCGTCGGCCTGCCGAGACTCCCCTTCCGCCTACGACTAGACGCGCTCAAGCAGCCCCGCCGCCCCCTGCTCCGCATAGAGCCACGGCTGCCGCAGATTAAACGAGCGCGCCCGTTAATTATCTCGTTCCTCGGCAAGCGTGTATGTGCGCGCGGCTGCTAGCACGGGCCGGCTCTCTCGACTAGCGGCGTCTTGGGGCCGATCTCCGCAGCGTCGGCGGCGACGGCGGCGGCCCCAATTGCAGCCCTGTCCCGATCCCAGTCACGCGCCCGCGTGTACAGCTAGGCGCCTAGCTAGCGGAAATTTAGACGCACTCTCCTCGGCTCTCCCCTCCCCAGGCGCCCACGCCGACTTCCTCAGCCTTTGGCGAATGACGAGTTTGCGAGACGCCAGCCGAGCGGAGCGTGATTTTCGGGTTGATCGATGTCTACACGACTGCCTCGAGAGCGAGGCGTTTTAGCGCGAGGCTCGACGGTGCGGAACGACTCACCTGACGCACTTGCTCTCTATATCGCCAGTCTCCTCGGGACATCTCTCTCCCGGCTAATGCAAAAGCCTCATCTCGCGATTATCCCTAAATTTTCGCATCTAAACTATCTAGAGCCGACGAGACGAGCATTAGTACAAAATGCTGTTCTCGTTTCTCGCCCGCCCATTGATCCCGACTACGTACTCGCGAACTTTTGTTTCGTCAATCTCCGCCGGTCGATGGGAGATTGTCCCGGCTCAACCAGATGAAAACATTCTTTGCCGTCACTCTCTGATGGAAATTTTAGCGAGCGCGCTTATATAGAAAAGCTATACGTGCTTTACGAGAAGAATATACGTCAAACGCGCAAATCATTCAACCGACTCATCCGAGATATTATTTGACTTGTGTGTGTGTAAGTGCGCGATGACCCTTTTTCCAAGTTGCAAAAATTTCAGCTCATCCGAATCTCGAGCGATAAGTGAGGAGAGAAAAAAAAGGTGCGCCCGCCCGCAGGGCCTCTCACAGAGGGAGACAGAAGGAGTCCCTGGTTGCGAAGCGCTATAACTCTCTTTCTCTGCTTACTGGTAGGAAAAGTTCGAGCGAGCGAGAAGGGAAAAGAGCGCACGGCGCCGCCGCGGACGCCGCTGGCGACGGCCCGCTTCCACAAGGGGGCTTTGATCGCGTCGCGCGATTGCACCGAGGCCCTCGTGATCGATGATCCAGCCGAAAGAGGATGGCCCAACATCCGGGCTTCTTCTTCTTCCTCTACTTCTTCTTGCCTGCTCTGCAACGCTCTCGACATTATATACTACGCTTCTCTCCTATCTACGCTTGGCCGAATAGTTACGAATCGATTCCAGCAGCCGGGTCCTCGGCAAATATTAATTTGTACTGTAAATAAACGTCAGATGGATGAGACGTCGTTCAAGAGCCTCCCCTAACCTACTACTCTTTGGTCTTTCCGGAAAAATTAGCGAGGCTTCCGGGACATTTTTTGGAAATAAAGAAACGAAAAGGCCAGACTTTATCTTTTCTTTGCTCGGAGAAACCATTTTGTGGATTTTTCAAATAATTTCGTTCGTTGAGCTTATGTAAATTCAGGGGGGAAAAAATTTAAACTTCCAGCTCGGGGATAATTTTTTTGGCATTATCAAACACGTGAAAGTAGTCAAAGTCGAGAATAGTCAGACGCTCTAAGTCGAGCTAGTTCAACCTTCTTTTTTTTGTCTTTTTAATTTTCTGCAATTAAAAAGAGCTAGTTCGTAAATTAAGGACTGTGATACTTAAATCATTATGGTAAAAATCCCTTGCGTCCGTTTTGAAATGAAAAATAAACTTTTTAAAAAAATATTAATTATAAACTTATTTCAACATAATGTTCTTAACGTACCAGTGTTATTTTTGGAAAAAATTTGCAAACTATTTTCTTATTCTTAGCTAGTTTTACCACATGTCACTGCATCTTTTTGGGTGATCTAGTGTCTGCACGTCCTGCGGTGGTTTCATTCCAGTATATCTGTCGAATATTGCATTCTTAATATCCCGGGAACTTTACGAGCACCTGCGCTGCGCTACGTTTCCTTCCTGCCGATTTTTTTTCAAGGATTCCAAACGATACGTTTTCTTCGGAATCAAAGAAGAAAAAAAGAAGAGAGAAACGCTGAAGGAGAGAGAAGCCGGGGGAGGAAAGGTGAGGGAGCACGAAAGGGAGAGAACGTCATTTGCATAAATGATTTACAATACGGGTATTACGTTCGCACACGACGCGTAAATCCCTGCTTTGGCGGATTATGGGGTTTAAGGGATCGATTTCCCTGTATTTTTTTTCTCTTTTTTTCTGTTTTTTGCATGAGAGTTTGTATTATGTGGCTTGTTTATAAGGGACCAAACTGTAAATTTGTATTTTGCTGCGTAGAGGCTGCAAAGCTAAACCATTATTTAATGGGATTATTAATAAAAATTCAGCATTCGGTTTAATGTTTTTTTAAATTTCGTTTAACAAAGTAACCGAGCAGTATCGAAAGAAAAATAGGGAAATTTAGAAACGTGGTCTTGCAAACTATAGAAGGATTTTAAATATTGCCTTGTATTATCTTTCTAATAAGCTAAGATTACGTATACACTACTATAATATTTATTTTATGAATAAGTAAAATACAAACATAATGCTCCCACATATTCAAAAGAAAACAGTTCGTAACAAAAAATATAAAATTTAATTTATGCTTATTTGTATTCGTAGACTTCCATTATAATTTTCCGAGTAAAAATAAAGAGAAAAGCCATTCCACATTTAAAAGGTATTAAATAACAATAAGTTGGGTAGCGTTGGAAAAAATCCGCAAAGTCAACAGGGCAGATCCTCTCGGCGAATTAGATTAAGATACGGCACATTTTCTCCCCGTAACAGTCAGTCATCTCTCTCTCGGTATACTCGAACAATATTTCCACTCGGCAAGCCAGAGAGAATCGAGCTGCTGGCGTACCAAAAATTTCCATAAACACAGCGCCGGCAGTCTAAGATCTTCGCTAGACTTCCTTTCCAGCCCGGCCACGCACGCCTCTCCTTCTCTCCATTTATCGTAAAATTATCGAGAATCAGTCAGGCGCAGTGTGCTATTTTTTCCGTTCGCTAAGAGTTACAAGGCCGCGTAAATTACCCCGGGGACTAGTACTATTCTCGTGGCCGTTACAGCATAACGTGGATAATGAAAGCGAGTCGTCGCGGCGTTGGCGGCATCGGGGCTGATTCGCGCGCTCGCGCAACTTTGTCCGGAATTTCGTCTCGTGCAAAATTCATCGCGTAGCCTCACCTCCCCCCCCCCCCTCCGTCTCGTCCTCGTGTGGCGCTGCTGCCGTGAGAATGCGGCGCGACGGATGCGCCCGGCCGCTTGCAGGAATAGTTTAATATTTAACGCGCCAAGCCCGGGATCTGTGGCTACGCCCCGGAGTTTGGGGAATAATTTTTGTCGGCGAGCTAATGTATGTAGGCCCGACATGCATCTCTCACTCTCTCCCTCTCCCTATCTCAGCACACCGACTTTGTAAAAAAAAAGTGGGGATTAATTAATATTTGAGTCGAGCTGTGTACGCCCAGCCGGTATATATTTCGCGCATTTGATACGACAGATTTTGGGAGCGGCTTAATTAAGCTGTAATTAGAGTGTAAGCTCGGCTACTTTAACGCAATTATGCAAATTTTCTCTCCTGTCTTGCTTAACGTTGTACTATACAATTGAATTAAAAGCTACGAGCAATTATTAACTTAATGGGGAAAAGGACCGAGTACTAGTCAGATTGGCGATGATATTTTTTCGCTCAATCTTAAAATGCTACTCAAAGATTTAAAGAGAAATATGAATACCAACGTAGAGTAAGGAGTAAAGATAATTAAAGAGTAGATAAATACTGGAGGATTGGAGGAGGAGTAGGTGTCAAGCCATAGGCATGAAGCTGCCTTTAAAATCCCCATCAGCAAAAGCTCAAGTACCATTAATCACAAAAATGCCTTTAGCTAGCAGGCTGATCGCCATCAATACGCGCATATGTACGAGAGGAAGAGAGATGAGGAGGTGGTAGTGGGGGGGGGGGTGGAGAGGGCTTAGCAGGAGGGAGAATCGAGTAGGGAGGGCGTATGTCATCGGTGGGTGGGAGGGCAGAGCCGAGAGGCAGCGATGCCGGGCAGAGCGTTGATTAGAACCACTCGTCATTTGGTCTCCTCGCTAGCTCTGAATTACGGGTCGCGCCGCGGCCGCATTTCGGCCGGGCCGGCTGGCTCACCCATCGCGGCGCGCACAGAGAGAGAGAGAGAGAGAGAGAGAGAGAGAGAGAGAGAGAGAGGCATACACGCGCAGTCTACGTGGTCCGCAAGCGTCGGATGCTCCCGCAGGCAAAGCCCGCTGAGTGCACTCGCGAATACCCGAAGTTATATCTCCGCGCGCAGCAGCAGCCATCGGCACCCCCCGGCCCCGTCTGGCCCGCCCAGCTTTCGATTCCCCGTTGTCAGGCAGTGCAAAACCGGAAGAATGGAAGCAACGGTTTAATACCTCTGGCAGAAGCGCGACTTGCAAAAGACACCCTCGCTAATGCAAACGGCCCGTCGAGGGGCATGCGCCACTCGGGAGAAACTGGCACGCCGACTTTTTCAAGGGGCGCCTTCTTCATGCACGCGATGAATTTTAATTGAAAGCCTCCGACTGCACATTTAAATCGTCGTCGTCGTTTAAAAGGAAAATAGAGCGAAAAAGGCCCTTTTGCCGGGAGCCTAGGCGAAAGCTGCTCCGGGCAAAAGGATGACGAGTTTTCGCCAACGACTCAGCCGATTAAGCTATATCACTCTGCCTCTCTCTCTCTCTCTCTCTCACTTGCGAATGCTAAGTCCTCGTTAACTCGGTGTGCAGCGTTGCCCGCCGCTGTAAGCGCTGGCTCGCGCGCTCTCAGGCCGGATAGCTCTCGCACCTCTCCGCTTACTAATTGAGTTTGACTCACTTTCGCACTTGTTCGGCAAGTTTGGCGCGCGCGTTAACGGCGCGAAAAAGAAGCCCTACTTCACCGGACGCTAATGAGCCTTTAACCGAAATTAGTTAGCTCGCCTGATGTGTTTTGCGCGTCGCCGCCTCATCACCTTTTTCTCGATTATACCTCTTTTTTGTTATTCTTTTTTCAACCTTTCCTTCAAGCCAGAAAACGATAGTTTTATATGAAATTTATTGATTGTTCCTTTGACAGACTTCAGGCTCAAACGATAAGATAAAAATTTAAAAAACAGAAAGTTATTTTTAGTTTTTATTATGATGGGGTGAATATAATTGCAGTAATCATAATCGCATTGGGTTGATCTTCGGAATAAACGCAACTGCGAGAGGTAGGCTCTCGCGAGTCATGAGAAATGAAGTATGTGTACGTGAAATTTCATGCTGCAGAATGCAATTTGGGTCTCAACGCCGGCTCTGTTCCACAATGCCGTAAAGCGCTGAAACTAATCTGAACATTATTAAATTGTCAGAGGAAGCGGGTGAAAAATCAACATTGTAACATTGTTTGATAATGCTGGCTTGATAGTGCCTGTGCATTTAGTTTGTCTACGCTACAACGCTTGCGTGGCTTTACAGCCAACTTTGATATTAATCATGCGCATTATGAGCACATTTGTGCGCGCAAACGAATTAATAATTTTAATCGAACCCCTCCCCCTGCATGCCTCTAGTGCACATTATAAGAGTTTGTTGATCAACCAAACATCAACTTCAAATGTGTACATCCAATTGTTGTTGAGAATTATTGTTGTTGTTGTTGCCGAGTCAACAAAGGAAAAAAGAGCCGATTAAAAAACGTTTTTGAAAAAATGTGCGATATCCAGCGTACTGTAGATGCACGTACGTTTGGAGCAGCCTAGAGAAAATATCGGGGCTCCAATTGAACGGATGAAGCTGCACGGAAGGATAAGACTCGTGGGCGTCATTAATCGAGATAGTTTGCGAAGCGGCACGATCCCCGGAAAATTGTTATCGTACGGTAGATAGAGTACGGAAGCCAAGTCGGCGTGGCAAATAAGAAACGCGCCGTCGATATATAATTGCCGTCATAACTCGTCCCGGGTCCAACCACCTTCCGATCGTCCTGGCGAGAATCGAACGCTTAAATCACGCGGCCGATTTCTTCGCCCCCCGTCCGCCCCTTCTTCGCCCCCCGTCCGCCCCTTCTTCCCCCCTTACCCTTTGTCTACTTGCAGGTATGCAAATGCTAAGAGAGAGAGAGAGAGAGAGAGAGAGAGCTGCGGGTGTGCAAATTTACATGGCAAATGAACCTCCCGTTACACATGCAGCATTTCACTTCGCCCTCCCACCACTCTGGTCCTCCCTTACGGCAAATCAAACCACGTGCGTTTTACGCGCCAAAGCGAAACCTGACGTTGCAGTAGATTATTGGAACGTGGCAGCTGTTTTGACGCTGATCCGAGAAATTCAACCCGAAAATTGCAAACTGCATGGGTAAATAGCCGATAGAGGAATGACAAGCTTTGCGGTCGCATAGGATAGAAAATGAGTGGATTGATGTGGCTTCATTTTACTTTGTTTATCCATTTTTTTTAATTGAACTGCAGATTCTACACTTTTAATACGGTCATTTTTATACGTCGAGATATTACGTGTTCGAAATATTTTTTTCATTAAAAACATTGCAGTATCAACGAGCTACAACATAAAGATACATGGGCTGTATAAAGTGCCAAAGAATTTTGCCGAGGAAGCAAACAAATACAAATAATAACGCTCACGTAATAATACAATTTTTTATTTTTCCAATTCTACAAGCAAATATTCAATGTTTGATTTGAATTTTTCAAAAAATCACAATCAAACGTAAACGCACGGGCTGCATACGCGCTTGTTTATCCGCGTGTTTGCGCAATGGAGAAACAAAAAGTATTGAATAAATGAGGAAAATGGCTTTACATCGAAAAATGATCGGGAATACAGGAGCAAGTTATCCCGAAGCTCGAGCAGCCAGAGGAATGCTGGTTAACTTGCGGCTAGAGTATCCGCAGGTAGTTGAGTAGCTACGCACACAAAGAGAACCACATGCTCCAAATCCATTGGTGTCTTAACAAACTGCAGCCTGCGAGCCCGAGTAAGGGGAGTGAGGAGAGCACGAGTACACCGCGACATGCCAACCGACAAAGTATATCCCCCAGTATCCCGCTCAAACCACCGCGCTTTTTCCGGCTAAGAGGGCAATTTAGCGAGCACGGCCGGCCGTTAAAGTTAGCCCTTGAATAAAGAGCACCTGGGCCGAAACATCGATTGTTCGGGCAGGAGCCGCGTAACCGATATCTGATTGTGTATACGTAGAGGAAGAGGAAGAGAGAGGGGAGAAGCAGCGGGCTGCCGAGCTTCCTCGAGAAATGCTTATCGTAGGGGGCTCTTGGGACCTTCTCAGACCCTACAAGCAGAGAGGGCTCGAGTGATCGGTTTTACGGCTAACGACCGCTGCCGCTCTCAACTTTACTGCCGGCTAACCACATTCAAATCGGTCCAACCTTTTCCTTTTCATCAGACAGTCCTATTCGGCCTACACGTATAAATAAGTATAAGTAAATTTTACAACTAAATTTTAGAAAATTTACTATACTGTATAGGTTTTGGGGGACAGACTCGAAATATATTAAAT
>JAPYYQ010003712.1:0-10030 GCA_030522585.1 Anagyrus pseudococci
CAACAAAGCTGTACTGTAAAACCAACAGTAAGTTCGGTTGCTGATATTTAACAGTACAGTTTTAGTTGACTTGACTATATTTTTTTCTCAGTGTAGTAAGAGGAACGTTAAGTATACAAAATTAAGTCGAAAAAATGAAATTAAAGAAACTTTGTAGTGAGTATTGCGAAAACAAAAGATGAAATATGTGTGTACGGTTGTAGAAAGCTTCTTCAAGCCGATTTTGTGAAGAAAGGCATCTTAGACAGCTCGAGATTTCGAAAAATGCCAAGCATAGCCGTGTCCTGGATCTTTCTTAACGTTTCGCTTTTTTTGTTCCACAAGAAAGCCTTGTCATTGTAACGTGTATATCTATTAAAATCGATTAAAATTTTTCACGCGAAAGTGATATTTTCATACTAAATTGAATTTTCATCGACAAATCTTGCTAAAAAATTACTCTAAATTTGTTTTCTTTTCACTAGCCGAGTAAGAAAAAGTGATTAAATCGTCGCGCCATAGAATGTGATATATAAAAGCTCTGTTAGATTGCGACGAAAAAATAGGTTCTCATATAGAGGGCTAAAAGTCATTTAGAGATAGCATGTAGAGAAGAGAAAGAAATTCGACAAAAGACGTCCTGTGGCATCGATGGTCGTTTGCAAACAAGGGACGAATCTTAAATGATAGGCCGTGCTTAATATTCGAGCTGTAACACACGTGACCTAAGCACCCATGGCACGTGGCTTGCGAGGAAGAACATACCCTTGAAAGACTTAATATTGGGGGGTATCAGTTGCTTTGTAGACAGCTGCCCACCCTTCCAGGCTTATATATGTGGATGCGCTCAAGTGCGTTCTATTAGCGCTTTAGAAGCTTTTGTGTGTGCCTTTTCATTTCACTTTGCTATGGCTATGTGATTGATTCGACGCCACAGCTTTAGTTTTTCTATTTGTATTTAATAATATAAACCATCTATTTGAAAATTCTTATAAATTCTTATAATTATTAAATAAATTAAATAAACATAACAATCTTCACCAACCATAATTGCATAAAAAAAAAGAAAAACTTTCGTGATAATAGAATGCGTAATGATAATTTTACAAGTCACTACACCAATTATCAACGTGTCGTTTTAAGATTTAATTTCATTAAAATTCATTCTTCGTTCAAGTAACAAACAACAGACGTCACGCTGTAAAAATTTATTGGATTCAAGAAAATATTTATTAAACTAGGTCTAAACAAATTATTTTCTTGAAATAAAAAAATATTTTTTAAATAAAATTAATCTTTCTCAGTACAAAAATTTTTTTTTTAATTTGAGAAAATAATTTGTTTAGACCTAGCTTAACAAA
Source organism: Anagyrus pseudococci (assembly GCA_030522585.1). NCBI lineage: Eukaryota > Metazoa > Arthropoda > Insecta > Hymenoptera > Encyrtidae > Anagyrus > Anagyrus pseudococci. The sequence continues at coordinate 1,341 of JAPYYQ010003712.1, forward strand.
TCTTTTCTTGAATCCAGTAAGTTTTTTTCTCAGGTAATAAATAAAGCTAAGGAACATTAACGCACAATTTAAATGTATATACTAGCTAGCTTATCAAAAATAAAAAGCACTCAAAAACGAGATGGGAGCCAATGCTCCGATTTGTCGTTTCCCCACGTGTGACGCATATCCGTTGCGGGGGTGCCTCGCACATTGATATACGCAAACCGGACGTAGAGACGCGATAACGCTTAGAAAGTATACAGACAACAAGCGCGCAGACCAACCAATTTTCTCCGTAATCATCGTCTCTCCTATACACACTCCTATATATACCATACCCCGGAAAAGTCTTAACGAAAGCGCGCCTCCTTGGAGAAGTCTAGCTGCTTCATTACGCGTAAAAGTCCCGTGCGATAACTTTTCACTCGGCTATGTAGCAACGACAGTCGCTCTCACGGCGCGCATCCGCGAAACTTTTCTCATCCGTCAGCCGCGTCGTTTTCCCCCTTTGCTCATCGATGTTATATCGATCCTGAGAATCGCGCATAATCCCGCACGCTTGTTCTCACGTGTCAGCCGGGCGGCGGAGAAGGGGGCGGGACCCGAGTAAGGGGGGAGGTGATAGTTACGCCTGTCAATCACGAGCTGCTGCGAACAAGTCGCGAGGATGGCTCCAACGGCTTTTCCTTCCTCTTTAATTTCGATATTGAGAGCATTTTGGGTCAATTAGACCGAGTCCGTTGAGTAGAGCAGCGCAGGACACGTGCTATATTGATGTTATCTGTTGTCCGCGTGACGAACTTTGTCGTAGCGTTTATTGGCATTGATCCCCGGCTGTTGTGTCGCGGGAGATCCGACGTTTCCGCTGGATGATCCTATAGAGCCCGTGATGAAACCGACGTGGCCGCTCACGTCCCTTTGTTCCGATTCATCGAATTAATGTAGATTTTTCTGTCCCTCCGATGAGAATGTACACCGACTAAAAATCATAATTTTCCATGCGATTTTATTTATGCAATAAATAACGAAGCAAGGTTGATTAAATTGAAACTAAAATTGTGTTGCTTTTACAGAGACACCTGGACAAGGGTGGCGACCTCGCCGAGGCTGCCTCGGCCTCGGGCCTGCGAGAGCTCGCGCGCTCCCTGAAGCACCACCTGCGCGGCTTCGGGGCGAGGCTCGAGGACCGCCGCGAGTACCTCGAGGACACGTCGCGATGCTGCCTGCTGCAGGACCGGGCGTACGAGTGGGCCCAGGAGGCCCGACTGGCGGGCGAGCGCCGGGCCCAGCAGTTCCTCGCGGCCCGGCCGCCCCTGCCGCCGGAGCACTTCGCCGAGATGATGGCCCTCGCGGAGAAGCTCGGCAACGACATCCTCATCGAGCAGTGCAGGCTCGCCAAGGCCAAGTGCGCCGAGGCCCTGGAGTTGGCGCGCTCGAGCTCCGCCCCGGGCAGCCCGGCGAGACGGCGCAGCTCGGCCAACTCGGACTCGGCCAGCTCCTGGGACGACGGCCTCGTTAAACGTAATAAATCAGACCAGCCGCCTGCCGATGCTGGCAGCCCGAGCGCGGCCCTCCTTCTCTACGCTCAAAGTCGTGTGGGCTCGTCTGTTCGTTTAGGCGCGAGCTGGGACGACAGCGACAGCAGCGGCGCCTCCTACGCCAGCCCGATCGAGGGCAACAATAACAGTAGCAGCAGCAGCGGCAGCAGCAGCCACGGCCCAGCCGGGCAGAGCGCGCCGGGCGGGAGCGTGGGCGGGCGGCCGCTCCTCGACAACATCGCCGAGCTGCGCGAGAGTGCCGAGCAGCTGCTCGACTGCTGCTCGCCACCGAGGACGCCGCCCCGGAGTCCCCAAGCTCAGCGCAAGCTCGTCAAGCCGCCGGTCAACTCGCACCTGCACCGCGCCCCCAGCATCGCCCCAGGCATGAAGGCCAAAAAGTGAGTCGAGCGCCCCCTCATTCTCGCCTTGCAATTCTTGCCCTCGCAGCAGCCTGTAAAATCCACTGCTCCAGTGCTTTCGAATTTTTCACGAGAACATTTCCATATGTAGGTTAGCGGAGTAAAAGTTTCCATGAGAATGCCGAGCTAGAGAGATTTTAAAAATCGCCCGATCATAAATGCAGATGCATATCGCTAACGATTTTCCGGCTCATATGTGTTCGCGGCTTTATCTTTTTTCGCGAAATTTTCAATTGTCTCTTCATCTGGAGGTTTCTCTTTGCGCGCGATAGGTAAAAAGGTCTTGGGGGGAAAAACGAGCGTGAAATGCTTGCTGATAGAGATAGAAAATGTGTGCCGGGTAAAAATAAGCCGGTATCGTCCCACATGCATGAGTAAGCGGCCCATTGCGATACGTTGTTTCGCCGATTAACACTTTCTCTTGTTAAAATACATTTTTCCTTTAGTCAAGCAATCATATGAAAAACATTATATATTTTGATAAAGATCTTTTTTTGTTTTAAATTCAAAATTGACTTTTAGCCTCTGTCATATTTGTTTTACCGCGCCTAAAAGTCTTTTTATTCTTTCTTTACTAAAACTTTGCTTTTTATTTCAGAACTATACTACTTATTATGAGGGAGATGATACAGACTGAACGTGATTACGTAAAATCCCTCGAATACATAATAGAGGTAAGAAATCGAAAAGCGAAAACAAAAACTTTTGTCGATCAAACAGCTGACGATGTTTCTTCTAAAAAATAAACATTTAAATCTGACTGGACAAAAACGCATTTTCAGAATTACATCCCGGAACTGCTTCGAGAAGACATTCCTCAGTCACTGAGAGGCCAGCGAAACGTTATCTTCGGCAACGTCGAAAAGATTTACGAATTCCACAGCCAGTACTTCCTACACGAGCTCGAGCAGTGCGAGCAGTCGCCAATGATGGTCGGCCAGTGCTTCCTACGCCATGTAAGCTCTTTCTCTCTTAGCTTAGCCAATTTATCAGATTTTACCTTCTGGATCATCGAGGTGCTCGCGTTATTTAGCTTTTTGTTCAAGTTTATTTTATTAAAATAGCCAAACAGCCACGTGCACCTCGAGGTATTATCAGTCTAGATATATGAGTTAGGCACAAAGAGCCGGCTCATCATCGCAAATGTAAAGCAAAGACCAATGACTAACGCATGCCAATTGCTTTAGAGGCAGTAACTGCTCCAAACAGCAAATACCTATTACCCCTTCCGCGCAAGCACCTCGATGGCCCCTCTTGCCAGGGCTTTCCTATTGATCCGATATATAAGAATGCGTAAGCTGGCTAAAAGATGATTGTCTGTGGGCAGAAAAAGAAGTTCTACCTGTACGCGCTGTACAACAAGAACAAGCCGAATTCGGACTCGCTGATGGCCGAGTACGGGACGGCCTTCTTCAAAGCCAAGCAGCTCGAGCTCGGCGACAAGATGGATCTCGCGAGCTACCTCCTCAAGCCGGTCCAGCGCATGGGCAAGTACGCCCTCCTGCTGCAGCAGCTCGTCAAGGCCGGCACGGATCTTTCGGAGCAGCTCGCCTCGACGAGCGGCAAAGCCGAGGATGGCAAGGACGAGAAGGACGGGGGCTCCGGCACCGAGGCCGCCCCACGCCCGGTCGTCGAGGGGGAGACCGAGCTCCGCGCCGCCGAGGAGATGGTCCGCTTCCAGCTCAGACACGGCAACGACCTCCTTGCTATGGACTCGCTCCGCGACTGCGATGTTAGTCCTTTGCTTCGCCATTCGTTTATTCCTTTATTTTTGCACTCAACAGTCGCATTACCCTATCATCTATGTTTCCTTGTCAAATTTAGGTCAACGTCAAGGAGCAGGGTAGACTGCTGCGACAAAACGAATTTTTGGTCTGGCAGGGTAAGGGAAAGAAGTGCCTGCGTCAGGTGTTCCTCTTCGAGGATCTTATACTGTTTAGCAAAGCTCGACGGTTTCCCGATAGAAAGGTACGTAAGCAACCTGAGCAGTGAGCCTTTTATTACCTCATACCTCGGCTACTCGAGTGATAAAATCGACGATTGACTTTCTCGAATAACTTGTTTTTCTTTTCTTCGCTTTTTCTAACCTGCGCGATCTTTCTCGCTTCCAGAACCTCGACATCTACATTTACAAGCACAGTATAAAGACGACGGACATCGGACTGACGGCCGTGATAGCGGACTCGCCCACGAAATTCGAGATCTGGTTCCGTAAGAGAAAACCCGGCGATACGTATACGCTACAATGCGCCAGCGAGGAGATCAAGAAAGCCTGGACCGAAGAGCTGAGCAACTTATTGTGGAAACAGGCGCGCCGAAACAGAGGTAACGCGAGCCATTCCCTTTTTCTCTCTCCCTTATTCTTGGCTACTGTGCTTTTTTATTAATTCGAATACGGTATTTTTGTATTTTTTAGAAGTGCGCATGGCAGAAATGTCAAGCATGGGTATCGGCAACAAGCCGTGCTTGGACATCAGGCCCAGTGCTGATCAGATAAACGACCGGTCCATCAGCGTCGCTCAATTGTCAAAGAGTACGTAAAATTGGTTTACTTTAGGGCTGCATTAAATCCTAGCAATCTTGAGTAGTGCGTAGAAAACTAAGGATGTGTTCATATCTGTCTGTACAGCTCCGAGATTCAGGAATTCGATAGCAGTGTCGAGCAGCGACGAGTCGAGTCGATGCAACAGGAGACCGCACAGCGTCATATCCGTAAGCTCGTCGTCGAGTAGCGGGGGTAGCAGTGGGCCCCCGACTACGCTTAATCTAGGCTTGGACACGAGTCCCCGGCTTCACCACCGCAGCACCACACTCAACAGTCAATGTAGCGTAGGTGAGTACCGAGCCCTTGAAGCCCCCTACTTTTCGGCGTGGCATTCAAAGTGCCTCGTCGACAACATATGCCGCGGGCATAAAGCAAAGGGAACATGTTTGCAAGAACGTCTGGTTTGCGTTGCAGAAAGCGGCATAATCGCCGACATCTCGATAGTGTCGGACGACGGGGGCGAGGGGGGCGAGCGTGGTCTGCACCACCATCACCACCACCATCACCACCACCACTGGAACACGAGCTTGGAGTCGCCGACGTCTCAGCTGCCGGCGACCGGCCACTCGACGCCCCAGCTCCAGTCGCCGACGTCGGCCACGACGAGTGGCCTCGCCTCCTCAGTTACCTCGCCCTCCTCCTCGGAGGCCAATCTCGCACCTTACGACCAGGACGTATCCGTCAACCTCTGAGACGACCAAGCCGGCGACGGCCTCGCCGACGTTGCAGCCGCTTCGAGCGATGACCTCGCCGACGCTTGAGCGCCCACTAAAGACATAGATTTGGATTTTTATATATAAAAATAATATATATATATATATATATATAAATATAAATATAAATATATATATTTTTTCTTGCGTATACAAGATTTTCGACTGCACGCTCACTAGAGATAGGGAGAAATGAAAGATGCTTCAGCGGGCCAACGTTGAGACGCGCCGCGTCGTTGGCCTCCTTTCTTTACTGAATAGGTTGTATTTCAAGGCCGCTGTTTGTCTATTCTATGCGTAGGTGTGTATCCAGCAGCCGGAATTAGTCGACTTCGGGCGGTTCGCTTGCGTTTTTTTCAAGCGCTTTAAAAATCTGCTTTTTTAATGTACTTCGGTGCGTTATATTATAGCGACATTGAAATGATACCTTTTCACAAATCTCTAATGAGCATTCGTGATTTTTATTCGTGCAATTTAGAATTTTTTTCTAAATTCGTGATGATTTTTTGATATATATTAAAAATGTGTTGTTTCAATGATCGCCTTCTAAGTCATTATCGAAATGAGCGTAAATTATATTTATTAAGTAAGCTTTTGAGAAAATTTATTTATTTTTGACGAATTTTTAAATCTTAACATAATTAACGCGTATAAGAATAACTTGCACTTTTTGATAAATTTACCGACTATCAAACAAAACTAGAAAGAAAAAAAATCGTTAAAAATTAGTTACTTATGAAAATATTTTCTACACCATTTATGGAAGAAAAATGAAAAAAGGTAACGCAAGCGGACCGTTGATTATTAACTCTTATTAACTATGTAATAAAATCGCTGTGCAAAGCACCGCAGTCATAATAAACAATTAAAATACAGAGTGGCATTCCTAAATCGGAGCGTCCGAATCCTTAACACGGGGATTCAAAATAAAAAAATTATTTTTAAACGAGAATCAGACAAGATTGTCTCCCGTTTATACACAACAGCGCAGCTGTAGTATCGGACACGCTGTGGAACGCTATTTTTTGCATTTCTGCCTTTTTCGAATTTTTGTACACATAATCTACGATTAAGTATACTATGTATATGAATCACACATACATATACGCGAACGTTCATTAGGAATGTCAAGAAAGTCTTGAGCGAACGATCAGGTATACACCTTTTTCAGAAAAAGGACGAACCAACAGATACCACTTTTTGTATGATATTGTAATATATTAAAGGTTTTTATAAATGTATTAAGCGCGTATTCATAAATTCAATAGTCTCTTTGTTTTCCAGATAATATATCAAAACAAAAACTCGTACCATCGAAGATTGACTATTATTAATATCAGTTTTATTATAATTTTCATCACTTTCGTCATTTTCGTTTTTTTATTTGTACGATTATAATTATTACTATTACTGTAATTATTAACCTCAAGTCATTTGTAAAACAAATCTTTATTCTTTTTATCGTCTTGTAGTCCGTAAATATAGCTTGTAACACACGCCCTGGCCTGTAAACGAAAGCCAAATTTTAAGTTATAACCCCCGCTCCTCCTTCGTTACATCGTACATAAGTTCAACATTAGCATTATATAAGTTGTTTCGCGGCGCTAGGCTCGTTTTTGATGAGCTTTCGTATAATGCGACTCTTCGCAGACTAAGCTCCTTCTAAGACAGCCTGTGCCTTTAGGACGTTTCTAATTTTTTTTCTCTTTAGGCAAAAGCGATTTTTTCCTTCCTTTTCTAATTGACTATTTTTCTTTCGAATTTTCGAACGTCAAACTAATAATACGCCTCTATCGATTCGATTATAACGTCGCATGATTGCGCCGACGAGATATTTGTGTTGGCCGTATTTCTCGTTGATCATTAATGTAGCGAGGGAAATGAAGAACGAAAAACCGACGCGAAGACTTTTATTCCCCGCGCATGGATCGGTGAAAATTCGAAGAAAACAACGTTTACACAAAGCATAAAATAGTTTGGAGAAAAGGCTTGAATAATTTGTTGTCATTTTAAGCTATGTAAAAGTAGGTTCATTTGATTATCAATTATCGAATAATTAAATGAAGTGAATTTTAAAAGTTACGGTCCGCCCAGATATCGGCGTTTATATCTCGAGGATTGCGACCGAAATCATATAAAAATATGTATTTATTTTTGCGTATACCCGCTGCCTCTATAGTTTACCCCTATTTTTGTTTTTGTTTTTTCAAGCGAGCAGCACACAGGCGAGATTTAATATTGTTTTTCTATTTCTTTCTGTCTCACTCTCTAATTTGTTAACGATCTAGCTGAGAAAAAGAAACGAATTAGCAAGGAAACAAAATCGTAGAGTAGAGAAAAAATGGAAAGTCGTGCAACGAGCTTTTTGACAAACAAGTGTCATAGCCGACACTCTATTATCCACGTAGCCACATGCGCAACCGACTAAAAAAATATGTAAAATGTCTCATAAGTAACTGTAACGTAATGTTAGCTTTGAAAGATAATATTAATTGCGATCTTCATTTCGAAAACTTTCAATGCGAGTTCCAAGACGGAGATGTCGATCAGTTTAAAAATTGCCCCCAAAGCATACAAAAATTATTTGCAAGCTGGCGTAGCCTCAGATAAGAAGGCTACGCGTGTAAATGCCATAACGCTGTTACTTTGTCCTCGTACTAATGGAAGCCGATATTAATTAAATCGGTACAGCTAATTTTGGGACCGAAGAGCGACGATCGAATCTGCGAGCCATCCACTTTATCTTCGTAAAATGTTTAATTCTTACGCAAGTTACGAAGTATAAATTGTTAACGTATAATAATTTAATGACGCGACACTGGCATAATAGAGATAATAATTCAGCCGCGATTACGCCGCTGTACCTAATCCACGTAACTGTTAAGTATGTGTAACTTGTAATAAGATTTTTGCTCTCCCTTCTTGAAATGTCAGGAATATCGATCTTTTTTTCACTCCAATAGATATTTATTAATTGATCTTATACAGTTGGTTCAGGATAGACGACGATCTTCGCTCGAACTTTCTGCATCCTAAGTTGTCAAACAAGTGTACATATTATATTATTAATATAACACATTATTTTTCAGTATTGTAACTGTTTTTAACACCGATGTATTTTATTACTTTATGAAATATACTATATTGGGTGCCTTTTGTAGCGAATCGAGACTTTTTTATTTATTCTTCTGCCTCCTCCGCCCTTCCTTTTTTTGATGTTCAACACCAACATTAAGTTATACTTTTGCTCATGTAATTTTATATAATAATCAATAAGAATAATATGATTATTTTTAAACTTTTCTTTGTACACCTGTTTAAATGAACAATTTTTCCAATTTTACCGAGAATTTCGCAATTAAAAGACGGCTTTGAATATGATGGATAAAAAGATAATTTTCTTCCTCCCGGCCCGAAAGTACGCCCTTTCGAGGCTAATTTCACGCAGGAAAGCGCGACTTTTGCGTCCGAAATGACTACGAAATTTTCGTGG
>JAPYYQ010003713.1:0-10025 GCA_030522585.1 Anagyrus pseudococci
CCATAAGATCAGCTGTATTTATGTGAAAGTCTACTTTCAAATGAAATGACAACGGAATATAGGCAGTTCTTGTAACGAATTTTTTCTCTCAGTGTATGTGGCGATTATTGCGCATTATGGGAGTCTGTTGGAACATTGTCAGTGGGCGAGGTGTGGCTTTGTTGGACGAGGGAACCCACCCACGCGCTCTCGGCTGCGACGTGTAGCGGCTCGCGAAAACGAGAGAGAACATTTAAAAACAGAATAAACATGCGCAACGTTTTAGCGGTTTATATAAACAACGTAATGCGCAATGCGATCGCTGTGTTTTTTATTTTAATTTACTTATTTTTTGTTTGCATAAACAATGATGTTAACACTTGTTAATTTTTCAAAACATATTCAACGTGCGTTGTAGTGATACATATTCAGATTTATGTTATGCTTCTTGTGTATGTGTTTACCTCACGTCGCGCAAGCACGCGCGTCTATATGCGTTGGTGTAGGTACTTGTAAACATCACGTGCATGATTAAGTAATTTTTTTTGATGCTCATATGCGAATACTGAAAAATGTTTCACGCTTGAACAATTATTTTACGTTCAATGAAATACGCACATGAGTTGTAGATCAACATTAATGATTCCTAATAAATTCCAAGCTTTCGATTAAAAATACGTTTTATAATGATCACCTGTAATGTTCTAGAAGTTAAAAAGAAAAGTCCAACTGTATAAAGTACTTTTGAAAAATCAACTGCAATGATCGCTTGAAAAGCCGAGTAGAAAGAGATCGTTATCTGTGTAGCAGGAGGTCGGCCGGCACTTAAGATTACAATTTTTTAACGGGATTAACGAGCGACGAAGAAAAAGAGAGGAGGGCGGGAGGGAATAAAGGGAGAAGGAAAGGTGGCTGGCAAGTAAGATGTTCGCAGCTTTGCAGCTGAGACTTAAGGCAACAACGAGTGTGGTAGATGACCGTTGAGGGAGCACGCAGAGGAGGCTAAAAGGAGAGTGACAGAGAGAGAGAGAGCGAGATAGATGGAAATCTGCAGGCCACCGGCGTGTGCAGCAGGGGTGACGACGTTTTTCGCGTTGGGGGGCCTCACGCCGCATAAAGACGTCATTCGAGCGAGCCCTTTGCGGCACGAGTTTCCGAGCGGACGGGCGGTCGGGGCCCCGAGACGCGTAAGAAGCGGCAGCAGTCCTGCTGCTCCTGCTACTCGCGCCTCCTATTGTTTCCTAAATTACCCATAGGAGCGACGACGCCCGAGAGAGTGCGACTACTTATTTTTTTCTTCTCCTTTGGCTTCTATGCGCTTAAAGATTTATTCTTCCGTCGCGACACGCTAAGAATGCGCATTGTGCCATGAGAGGAGAGCGTTAATGGCTGTAGGTCGCTTCATGGGCTTGCGCGACGGAGGAATGCGAAAAATTTGGAAAATTCGCTCGGGTATTTGTCTTCGTTTCTTGTTATTCTTATACCTTGTTTTTGTCCTTTCTTTTAAAATCAATGTTATGCAGCGGTATTTATGTAATATTGCGGCTGCAAGTGCGTCATTGCGCGAGCGGGAGGAATAATGTTTGTCATTAATTGCGGATGTGGGATTACCGAAATGTGCTTTTACTTCGAATTAATTTTTAGTCAGGTTCCAGAGGAAAGTCGGGGAATGTGAAATATCGCTCTCTCGATGGCGGAGAATGTCTTTCTTACGGCCATTTTGGAATAGACCATCTCTCTCTCTTTCTCTTGGTCGCGCGCGGGAGTGTACATCTTTACGTTCGTTCCCGGAGAGACTGAGAGGGAGGGAGACCTCCCTGATTGAGACCAGAAGCCTTTGTCAACTGGTCGCGCATTATGATGCCGATGAAAATCTTGAGGAGAGAACAAGAAAAGCTTCAAAGGCCCATCGGGCCGCATTTTTGAAAAGGAAAATTATTGCCTTTTGCTTGAAGTAGCGTCTTGTGTGGTTAGGATCTCGGCTTTGACAAAAATCTTATTTCCAAGGGGCCTTAGCAGCTTCCGTACAAGGGCGTTTCTTTAAACGTTATTTTCTTTTTTGGCCTTACATTTTTCAAAGCACATTGTTATTTACTTTAGTTTAGTGATTTTTCTTCTTTTTTTTTAAATAATAGTAAAATATTTTTAAAAAATTTTTATATCATATTCTGGAAAGTAATAAATACTTCGTATATAAATTTTATAATAATATACATATTAAAAAATAAAGTTAAAAGTTTAATTATTTATATATTTGTAAAATATCATTCTTGAACAAACTATAAACGTAGTTATGCAGAATTGAAAAAGTTCGATCGCGACGCCATGCAGATACAAAGACGTCAGTCAGTGTTTGGTTTCGTAGTCTCATCGATAGATGGCAGTATTATATCAGCTTAAGCGCTACGGAGACGAGGAGCGGCCGCACGGTGTTGTACACACGTACGTGCTGAAACTCTGGCGAACGTAATTTGCCCGACCCGAGAGAGAGATTTTAATGATCCCCGTCGGAAAAATCGTTTATACCGCTTTCTTCGTCGATTTGGAAAATATCATTACGAAACTTTAATCCTTGGACGAATTGACGAAATTTTATTCCTTTAAAATCAATAGAGACGTAAGAGGATTAAGACGTATTTGAAGGATTAAAAAGACCATTGCTCAATGATGAGGATCGTGTTAATTGAATGACTGTAAGACGAGACAGCTGTTGCTAATATTACTATAAATATTTTTTGTTTCGACAATATATCACTTTGGCATAACGGATAGTTCTTCGGAGTGTAAACGTGAGGCTCAAGGTTGAAAAATGTCAAACAATATCTTAATTTTCGAAATATGCAGAAAATTGAAAATGGATAAATTCGACATTTTCCTTGAGAGCATAACTATAGAGATTTTTTTTATTCCAATTTCAACAAAATTATTAAAGTAACTTTATAATGGAACGCATATACGTGCTTGAATTTGCATTTTTTTATCGTCACTGAATATGCGAAAGCGATTGACGTAAGAAACAAATTCGAGAAATGTAAATTGTAAACAACCGAAAATTAAATTGTTGTGCGTGTAATAAAAATGAATGCCATAAAATTTATCGAAATAAAAGAATGATGATTTCTTTTTTTTCAAACTAATGATCATGTTATTACAAACAAGATTTATTGTCTAAGCTTTTACGACTTTAAAAGTAGTCACTTGCAATTACCACGCATACCTACGTGTAACATTTGATCGCTCAAATGGATTCCGCTAAAAATCGTAAACACATAGAAAAAATTAAGAATATTTAAGGAAACTCAAGAGATGTACTTATCGAAATTTATACACCAAATAAGCGTCAAGTTAATCCATCAGGTATACGTACGTATAGAGTGACAGTGTAATCTGCGTCGGAACGTAGTTAGCATGCATCACTCATTAAACCAACGACTTGCGAACATGCGGATGTACTATTTTCTACCTGCCCCCTCTTCAGGAGGTCATATTTTTCTTGACTTTACAAATAAGCAGGTACATTTGGAAATATTGCGGTTTTAAGGTCGTTAGTAGGCGAAAGATACGAGAGAGATTTATTTTTCTCATTAAAATAGGTCGTAAATGTTTAAAGCCGATCATACCGTCCCCCTTTTATACGGAGGGACTTTTGTTAACGAAAATTTTTGGAAAACAATGAGAAATTTATTTATCTCATAATTATTTTAATTTTCGCACATTTATTTCGCATTTAAAAACGGAAGCCGATTACAGCTGTAAATCCTGCCAAGGCAATATTCTGCTTTATTGGCTATAAAAATTTGAAAGAATATTGTGTATATATTTCCTTCGACACAATCAAAATACGTAACAATCTTTTTGTTTTTTCCCAGTATAGAAAAGCCCACAGTATAATTTCTTTGGCTCGATGCTCTAAAAAAAAGAGGCTATAAAAATCAATTGTTTCGTAACCAAACAAAAACACGAATCTTTCGATAACAAAATAGCCGCAATACGTATAAGAAAAGCCCGTGCGCGCGCTTCTTCCGGAGAGAATCGGCTCGATCTCTCGAGCCCTTTTGTTTCCGTTTTGCCCGGCGAAAGTTTAGAAAATAAAATCAATAACGAAAACAATCGCTGCCGCAGAGTAGCGCGCAGCATCAGCATATATACAATCACCAGCAAAGACATACACACGGACACACCGAGAGCAGCAGCATCAGCGGTATCAGCATAAGATGATCGGCGGTCTCTGGCAAAAGCCGCGCGCGGCTCTTTTATTGGAACAGCTTAGCGAAAGGGTGAGAGAGAGAGAGAGAGAGAGAACCGGTCGATATGCCTATAGCAGTATTATAGCAACACAGCGACGGCTACAAGGTACACCGTCGGGCGGCAGAATCGCGATCAAGTCGCGTCTCTCTCTCGGCAGCAGAGCAATAGTAGCACAGCTTCTCCGTTTGCCTCCCCTATCCGTGCACAGTGCCGGCGGTGGTGGGGGGTAGTAGCTCGCGCGCCTCTCCCCACTGCTGCAGCTTGCCGAGACGCCGGCCGCCGCTGGTAGACTCCGCCCAGTAGCGGCGCGTGCGGCTGCCGTCGCGGCTCGAACCCCACCGAGATTGGCCGAGCGCCGGCGCGTGGGGCGAAGCGGGCCAGGCTATTGGCAGGGTGCCGGGCCCGGTGATTGGCCCGGCGAGCGACGTAGGCCGTGCGCCCGGCTCGGCTGGGCGGGGCCCTGCCGAGGCTATAAAAGAGCGCGGAGGGGCCAGCGGAGGCACAGACTCGTACGTTTGGTCGAACGGGAGCGAGCGCAGCTCCGGCAGAGAAAGAGAGAGAGAGAGAGTTTCGTGCTCTTCGTTCAGCCGTGCAGCAGTTGTTCGAGTACAGTAGTTTTCACTCGAGCAAAGTCCACACGGCAGCTCGCGAGCGACGCACAGAGACGCGCGGCCCTTTACTAATGTGTACGCCGAGAGTTGAGTGCGCGAGCCGAAAGTTTGTGATAAGTGCTCGAGATAACTACTGAGAGGAGAGACTCGCAGAGAAGGAGCAGCAGTAGTCCAGCGGTGCATCGGAGAGCAGAGAGTCGACGTCTCTCCCGAGGAGGAGTTTGCTCCGGTTACGCGTATAATGGTGAACATGGAGGCATCGGGCGAGCAGCTGACGGTGACCGGCTCGCCGCCGCCGGCGCGCATGAGCCTCAAGTGCAACTTCAGCATCCGGGACATAGTGCCGGAGGCGTGCGCGGCGACCCCGGCCCCGGCCGTCTGCCGCGACTCCCCGAGTCCCGCTCCGATCGACAGCGAGGACTCGAGCGACCTCGACGTCACCGGCGACGGCTCGGAGACCCCGCCGCCCCTCGACTGCTCGCGCACAGCCCCCAGCGCGGCCAGCAGCCCCGAGCGCAAGGACGGCGAGGGCCAGCAGTCGGCCGCGTCCCCGGCCAGCGGGGCTGGCAAGGACGCCGACGGCGAGAAGAAGAAGGCCGAGAAGCCGCCGTTCAGCTACAACGCCCTCATCATGATGGCGATCCGCGAGAGCCCGGAGAAGCGGCTGACCCTCGCGGGCATCTACGACTACATAACCCGGAACTTCCCGTACTACGAGAACAACAAGCAGGGCTGGCAGAACTCCATCAGGCACAACCTCTCGCTCAACAAGTGCTTCATCAAGGTGCCCCGGCACTACGACGACCCGGGCAAGGGCAACTACTGGATGCTCGACGCCAGCAGCGAGGACGTCTTCATCGGCGGGACGACCGGCAAGCTGCGCCGCAGGACGACCGCGGCCTCGCGCTCCCGCATGGCCGCGTTCAAGCGCGGCGCCGTCCTCAGCGGCCTCTACGGCTCGCCCTACGCCCCGGCGGGCTGGCCGGCGGCAGCCGCCGCCGCGGCGGCCTCGATCTACAGCCTGCCCTACCTCTCGGCGACGAGGAGCGCCGCCGGCATGTACGCCCCGGGAGCCCCGACCGCGGCTCCGGGCTACCCCGGCGCGAGCCCCGCCTACCCCGCGAGCTTCCTCCCCGGGCCCGGGAGCAGTCTGCCCTGCAAGCCCCAGGCCCTGCCGGCGAGCGCGGCGCCCCCGGCGGCCCACGGCACCTCCTTCTCCGTCGAGAGGCTGCTGCAGGCCGGCCCGACGGCCGCCAGCGCGGCGGCCTACCCCGCCATCCCGGCCGCCGGCTACGACTTCTTCGCCACCCTGAGGAACCTCCAGCAGCACCAGGCGGCTGTGTTCCACCATCAGCAGCAGCAACAGCAGCAGCAGTCGAGGTACCAGTTCGCCGCAGCTGCGGCCGCGGCCGCGGCGGCGAGTCAGCCGGGCTCCCTGGCCGCCAGCTCGTCGCCCGGCAGCAGCCCCGAGCCCGTGCAATCCCACTCGCCGCACACGCCCCCGGCCTCCCATCACCATCACCCCCAGCTCCTGCTCAAGCCCATAACCGTACTCACGGGCAGGCAGAGCTGAGTCGAGCAAGCTCGCGATGGGGATCGGCATCCTCATCAGCGTCACAGCCAGCGGAAAGGCATCGTTACGACTACCAGTGCAGCCAGTTGTTGTCCTCAGTTGACCTAAAGACTTTGTTAATATTATACAATTATTATTATATGAATAGGCAAAAAAAAAAGACAAACAAACACACACAGCGCATATTTAATATGTATTGACGTATATCGACGGTTCTCTGTGAGAATATAGTGATTTCTATTATTCGAATGTTTAGGCGTCTTGTTTTCGCGCTCGTACCTACAAATACGCACGCGCGACTAGACTCTTCTGTAATATAGATATTTATGTTTTGTATAGTGGCGGTCGAGATCTGACGAGAGGCTCGATTAAAATTCGTTGTTCAATACTTAAAAAAAACAAAATCAAACAAACATGCAAACAGAGAAATAAAAAGAAATAGCCAACTTACGAATATTGTAAATAGATAATGTTTCTTAAAGAATTAAAAGACAAGACTTGTACATCGAGTGATCTCTATCTCTCTATCTCTCGTTGATGTTTATTATGTTACACCGATTAGCGAGCGCATGATTTATTTTATTTTATTTTTTTTCATTTCTCTTGTTTAGTTATATTATTTGTAAATAGACAAAATTATATAAATATATATAAATGAATATATATATTTTGTACAGTTGTACAAACGAGAAAAAGAAGAAGCAATCATTGAGAAATGATGATCATTGTTATCTTTATGTTGTACATACGAATTATTGCAAAGATTATATGATATTACATTAGTATTATTCACGATATTATGTCAATGTCAACGAATCGAATATTTTTTTTCTTTAGATTAGAAAAATGTGTAAATATTAAAAAAAAATACCTCGTAGACGAAAATTCCAACGAACGTGGAAGATAAAAGAAAATGAGACATGTAAAACGTGCAGTGAATAAATGTTTAAAATTTCTCTTTATAAATCTCTGACTTATCAATCGTATTATATAACATATCCATCCTTTAATCCTCACACCACCAATATTCAAAATTATTTTGACGTTTTTTATCACGAAGAAAGCAATCTTTAAATTCAAATTTTAAGCTTTAATCATTTAAGTAAAATACATACACTTTTATTGCCTTTGGTCTTTGATTATCAATCAAAAGAAAAATTAAATTCTTTTCTTTTTACTACAAAAAAAAAAATTCTTTACAATGGATACACACTTTGAATTTTTCCAAGCGTGTAGACTTGAAAATAAATCATCGATATACACGCAAGAATGACTTTTCTCAAATATTTTTTTAATAAACACCGTTGAAAAAATTTATAAACAGTTAACTCAAAGAGATATGATTTATAGTGTTACTCAATAATATCGTTTAGCAATAGTTTACTACTAAAAGGAATTTTAAATTTTAAAGTGATATATTTATATTTCGCAAGCGCACCAGTAAACTTAACACTGATATTTAACTTCATCTATTACATAAAACTATACAAACATATTTAAAAAACAATTAATTAACTCTGAAATTATTGTTTTTAACGTTTATCTTTTTTAGAAGCGCCTCGCAAGCGCAGCCAAGTGCCACACACGCACAAATAAAAAACAATCGTAAACGGCCATAGATCCTTGCGACCGCATCGTAAAATCCGCCCAGCGATTGTCAAAATATGAAAATTTATTTAGCAGAGTGTTCGGTGTGAGCAGGCTTAGAAGACGCGGAAGGTAAGTTTTACGCTCCTACTTTTATTGCGACTAGCATAAAGCAATAAACGAATATAATATTCCGTTTGCGCCGCTGGCTCTCGCGCTACGGAGGCTCTTGCAAAAAGTTTCGTGTTTTAAAGTTATTATAGGGGGAGGGGGGGATATGAGAGTAGTATGAAAACTGTCAATGGAACAACTGACGTTTTTAATTTGAAAATATACTGGCAACGCGTGTCATGTTCGCTTGTTATGCGCATCACATACACATGTTACGTGTGTTGTTTCTTAACTTGCCCACCGATCTTATTATATTAAAACGTGAGCTCTCGTTTAATTTAATGTTTAAATTAACAGCAGCGATATGTTTTCGTAATAAATACAAGCGAGAAATATTATTACCGTGTTCCAATTCATAAATATTTATTTGCGTAATTAAAAACTACATGGTTATTGTTCGAAACTGAAAGAAAAACTGCACGCTCGAAGAGCAAGTAGCTCGTGTGTAAGTTGAATTATAAAAATTTGATTGACGTATACACATTTTACAACGGCAATTATCTACATATAGCATTGAAAAACTAGAAATTTATTTTGACTCTACAGCCGAGATATTGCCGTGTAAATAATTGAAAACACACGATTTCAAGGGAGTTATACAATCGCGAGGGAAAAAAAAACAAAGACTGCCGATCAAATGACTAAATAATAGGATAAATGCTGATCGATATACAAGATACACATACACACGTATAGTTCTCTCTCTCTCTCCTGCATATTTAACCATCGTACCGTTCTCCCTTGCTCACCACCCCCCTTACCGACCAAGTCCGAAGAACGTCAATGCCATACGGGCAATACGAAAATAATACACACGACAAGGAGAGAGTAGAGCCGAGAATAAATCCGAATAAGCGCGTTGGCTGATCTGCGCGTAAAAAATAAAGTGTACGTTGTCCCGCGCGGCTAGAGGCCATTTAGCAAATTATGGCCTTCCATACGGAATATCGTTACGTGTTCTTTGTTTTTTTTTTTCATCCTCCCCCCTGTTTGTTCCGCAGTTTTGCGATCGTCTATTATTTTTTTTCCTATTTTCTCTCTCAAATTGCCGTTGCGTTGAAAATTGTGAGTTACACGTTTTTAGAATATCTTAAAGTTTTCAAAATTATTGTCATATGCCTCATTGGAAACAAATTTATGTTATGGATGCAACAGTAATTTTACAGTTTTTGATCGCACACATAAATTATAATGAAAAATTGAAGGTAGTTTTTACAAGGTTAGTCGCAATTGCAAAAGTAACACGATAAATTTTGTTAATCAATATTGCTGATGATATACAGCCCTTTCGCATATCAATAAAGATTAGCGCCATCGGTCTTCTTCTTCTTTTTTTCTTCTTCTTCAATCATAAACGACGATTGAAGCGCTTACAGGGCGTTATACTTTGTTTAACGAAGTGGAGCAGCTGTTAACACAAAGCCCGGCGTGTACATCGCGCGCTTTATCGTCTAGTTAATGTATTCGCTCTTTTCATCGTCAAATCGTAACATTGCAACATTATTCGTTTACATATTCGTCGGTGTTTTACGATAATACATAAGCTGCTTGACAACAATTTTAACAGGTACACCAGAGCCGCAGCCTTCCCTTTTTTTTCCTCCGTCTCCTCTCTTTCACGCGCGCTCACGCCCGCAACGCCGTCGGTATAATCTTCGTGACAAATCTTTGATTTTAATAATTCTCTTTCTCGAATTAATCAACGTTAATTCGATTTTTTTTCTCCGTCTTTGTTTAACAGAAGTCACGTTCTGTTCACATTTTTTGTGTAAACACGCGGATTGCCGCAGTGTGATTTTCAATAAAAGTGTCAATAAATTTTTGAATATATATATATATATATATATATATATATA
>JAPYYQ010003714.1:0-10018 GCA_030522585.1 Anagyrus pseudococci
AACTCGTGTGAGTTGTCACCCTCGCTTCGCTCGGGCGACAAACCTCACACTCGTCGTGAATCATTTTTCACGCACTTGTATCGAAATGTACTATTTTTTTCTTAACCAGAATTTTTTTTTAACTATCTATCGTTTTTCTTTTCGTACGTGCTAATTTTTTTTTTTAAGTTTGTTTCCAATACATCAAACAGTACTTATGTGTATAAACGTACGAACGATAAGAATCCCGATAAAATGTACACTCACAATCGTACGAAACCGGTATTGCGAATATCTTCAAACAATATTTCCTCGTTTGAAAAAAGTTCGACAAATTTAAAGAAGTCGTACATTTATAAATCCCCGCTTCAACCGCGCGCGCTCCATTATCCTGCCCAAACCAAAGTGCACATATTCTCAAAGTGCGTTCGCCGACGATCGTTTTTACGACGCGAACAATGGCCTCTTTCGTGTATGTATTGGTGCAGTTCGTAGCTCCCGGCGTCTGAGCTTACGCAATAGAGAGCGATCTCTCGGCGCATATCGCCGTGACGTAACTCCCCCACGATCTCGACGCCGAGCAAACGTCTCTACGTCGAGTTTATAAGCGCGAGGAAGCGCCAGCGTCATTCTCCTTCAGCCTAGCCAACGAATTTGTATACAGAGAAAAGTCGAACACGATATGAGAAAACGAACGATATGCTATATAGCGTATGTAATGTACTCACTTTTTGCATCGATAAGCCTCTCGCGGGGGCTGAGGTCCGAGGAGGATAGCTGCTCCTTGACCTTGGCCACGTCCTTTGGATGGAGGATGTCGAACCAGCTCTGGCCCAGCAGATCGCCCTGTTCAGGATGCACGCGAGGAACAGAAAAGAAAGAGAAACCGAAAGAAAAGGAGCACTAGCGCGAGAGAGATCGACAAGATCGACAAGCGCATGTGCCAAAAACGTTCGGCCCGGTCATTGCCCGAATTTCATCGATGGTACTTGGGCGAGACCTCGACTCGAGGTCAAGGCTGTCTTATCAAGTTCCGTATGGAGCGCGTACGTGTGTCGTAACTCTTTCTCTCTCTCGGCGAAAAGCGCAGCGTGAAAGTACGCGCGCGCGGGCGTGGCTTTCGCCCTTTCTACTCGCGAATTCGACGGCTTATGCAACATCCCCCTGCTCTCTGCATCCAGCGAGCAGACTATCTTTTTACGTAAGCCAATCGATTGATGTTTCTATGTATATTACATTGCCAAACTCCGGCCGGATAATAAGAAATTGTAACTTTTGCGAGCTTCATGATTACTAAATTGTCGATCTTCCTTTTTTTCCTCTCATTCGCCAGATCGACTGTAATAGTTGGGAGTTTAAGAGCACAAAAGAACTGCAGTACGAGCGCGCGAGAATAGAAAACGAGTAAATCAAGGCTCCGTCGTATATCGCCAGACATCCGCGCTATCGATAAATCTATGCCGGCCGTTTATGCTCGTATCAATAGACTCTCTCTCTCTCTCTCTCTCTCTCTCTCTCTCTCTCTCTCTCGACGTGCTCCCCATTCGTACATACGGAATGGGCGTATCAAGCACAAGAGAGAGAAAGAGACTACCCATAACGCGTTTTGCTTTCGCTCTCTTTTCTTTCTCCTATTCATTAAAAGGTGCAACGATCTATCTAAATCGCGAGAGAGCGCGACATTCCGGTGTGCGCGCGGGAAAATCTCCGACTTTATTATCCGTCGCTCAGGCGGCCCCGCCGGCCAGCAGCGGTCTTTTTGTCCGAGAGAGTTCCGCCTCGCTCGCTTATACACCGCTCGAGCCTTTGCCGCTGACAAATTGACCAGTGCGAGAGAGAGAGAGAGAGAAAGAGCGAGCGGCTAGGTGCTTTGTAATTGTGCGCTTACGTCGGAGAATTTACTTTTCAAACTGCATGCAAATCATTCGCGGCCGTAGACTTAACGAGCCGAAATCCAAGTCGTTTCATTATACGCTGTATTTCGCATGTGCTGAGAATCATAATTCACGCGGAGAATGTCCTAGAAATCGTTATCAACGCTAATACCGATCGGTCAAGCTTTTTCTCGCACCAACGTTCGTTGTAGATGCTTACCTGAGAATAATTGAGCGTCTGCGACACGGACTTGGAGACGTAGAGTATCCTGCCCCGATCGCAGCCGACGACGAAGACGAAACCCTCGGCTGCCTGCAACAATAAAAAACAACAACGTCAAATGTATAATGAATTTCCGCGTCATTTTTCAGGCTTACTTTATTCATGCGCGCCACGGTCTTTTAAGTATTTCTTTTTTCCTAAGGCTGCGCTCGCGTCACCGAAGTAATGGAAGAAAAGCAACCGCAAAACAATTCAATCTTATCCGCGTAGAAGAAAAGAAAAGGAAAAAAATAAATTGCGCATAAGTACTTGCTGCAAACCCATAGCCATACGCTAGACGCGAAGCCGAGGAACAACCATATACCGTCAAGCGCATAGCCATTTACCAACCGAAAAGGCGTACATAAGCGTCTCGCCATCTAATCTGTAGCAGCAATCGCGGTATAGCCCGAGTCTTAAATTACACCGGCTTAGCTATATTAATTTTCCCAATTTTTCAGTCGCAAGCCCCAGGCCCCACACACCGACAATCCAATTAATTTGACAATATGAAATTAAGTTAGCGCTCGCTCGGCACAATACAGTAACAACCCACATTACGCAATTCGCACATACACGCGCGCGCCGAAAATCCCCAACCGATTCATCATTCGAACGAAGAACAGGGGGGGGGGGTGGAGGAGAGAGAGGAGTACGCACGCGAGCGAGAGCTATACAGCGTGAGAGCGCGATCGCCCGGATCCCGATAAACCTAGAGCGATTTCCGCGGACTTTCTACAGCCGCGCGCACAACAGACGATCGCGCATTAGCCTTTTATATGCAGACAATGCGCTCTTCGGCCCTAACGAGCGACTCTCTCGACAAAGCGAAGATTTCCGCGAGAGGGTATATGTGTACCACTGACGTAACGATCGGCCTAAGGAACGAGGTAGAGAGCGAGGTCGGATCGGGGAAAGGTTAGACCGATCGTGGTATGTGGGGTGTGGTCAGTTTGCCGCCGAAGAACGGATCTCCCTTTCTTTCTCTCTTTCGTTTTGGGGGCTAGCTGCTTGGCTCGGTGGCTTGGCAAGCGCGATGCATTATCTTCGAGCTAATTAACCAGAGGCCACGGGCTATGGAAAAGGTTGCTCGAGTCGTCTAATGACGGGGATTACGTAACCGGCTGAGATATAAAGCTCATCGAGGATCGGTCTAGCGTATAACTCTCGTGGCTATCAATGTTGACTCAAAAAGTTGAGCATTACAACTTCATTTTCTGTGGATATAAACGTCAACTCCTGCGTAAGTGTCAACTTTAAGCTCGTGCTTTTTCCGACGAATAAGGACTGTAAGTGTATAACCAAAAGAGAGAACAGGGTTGCAGGTGTTATCGAGGCGTGCGGAGAGAATAGGGAGAGTACGAAAGCAAGGCAGAAGCCCTGGGAGTCGGCATTGTTCGGCGCTATTTCACCCTCCTCGCGCGACGCTTTTCCTTTTCATTTCGCGACAAAAGACATAACACGCGCCTTTCGCGCTTTGTGCTCTGCCGCGCGTACGCGCTCTAAAGAATTTTTTTCCCGACCACCCCTGCCTCCCCTTACTTTTTCGCGACTTCTACCTGGTATCATCGGCTATTTTTATATAGGCCGCTTGTTAAAGGAATAGCCGAGCATCGTCGGTGTTTCCTTTTTTTTTCATTCCCGAAATACGTGCAATCGCTTCATTTTTTTCTAGATAAAAGGTTTTTCTCTCTCAAAGATGACGCAAGAGGAAAATTTTGTAATAACTTATCTAACAAGTTGTCTGTGTACAAGCATAAGTATGGACAATATTTTTCTTCGCGAAAGTAATCGTGCAAAATTGCGCTTGAATTGGAACTAAATAGCCTTTTATTTTTTCTTCTGCTCTCAAGCGCGGAGCTATTTCATCAATAATACCGCAAAAAGCCGCTTTCCTTTCCCATAGCCTTTTAATTATTTTGCTTTACAAGCCAAAAGTCTATCACTACACACGGCTACCCGTGTAACCGGCATTTCTAAGAGGCCAATAAAACATTGGAAATACATATATATATAAAAAGCTCCCCGAGCAATATAACTTATAAACTCAGCTAGCATGCTAAGCCCTCCCTCGTCCATTGAATTCTCCCGGGACTATTAGCACAACACATACACGCGTCGTGAAATTCGTATAAGGCAAGCGCAGCTATCGCCGCACGCGCGCAAGCCCTTAACAATTTGTATTTATACTCGTTCAAGTCCGGCAATCCAGCCTGCTAACAATGGGGGCTCGATCTCAGCCACAAAGAAAATCCAATCCATTAACGTATAGCCGCGCGCCGTATACGCGTGCTGTCTTTGTATAAGCGCGCGCGCTGTCTCGACTCGCGAGTGCATTTAAATGCACTCCTAAATAAATATAAGCCCGTGTGCATATATGTGCTGCGAGTGCATTTCTCCGGGTCACGGGAGCGAGAAAGGCGGAATTTTCGAGCGCGCAGATTGCGCTTGGGCGCGTGTAACGATAATGATAGCGCGAGCAAAAGAGAGAGAGAGAGAGAGGGAGGGAGAAAGAGATAAGACTTATCGGGGCTCCGCCTGGAAAATAGATCGAACTTTTCGAAATGCGAGAGCGAACGATTGACTATACCTGCGCACCGCTTGCGAAACTACCGTGCGCGGCGAACGACCTTTCTTATGTACGGGGGTTTCAACTGATTGTTGATTCGGATCGGCTGTTAAGGATCTAGGGTTGGCTCGTGTAATGGATTTATTGCGAATCCGAGGGAGCCTTCCTTTTGCTTTTAATCCCGAGCCGTTAGTTATGGAAGACAGGAGCGTTTTGAAAAATCGCCTTGAGTACTAAAGCTGTTACAATTTTTTGTTGACTTGGTATAAAAAGAATTAGCTTACTTAGTTTATGTAATAAAAACGTTTATTACATTATACTGGTAATGTCGAGAAAGTGTATTTAGACTGACAAGAGTTTATCAAAATGTTTACATCAGCAGCGAGTAATTTGTTACCTCTAAACTATCTCAAACGACTTTACGCTACTTTCGTTAATATCCATGATAACCTACTCATCGCTATTCTAGCTACATTCAAAAATAACCTATTGTTTATAAAAATCGTTGGAATAAATAACTCAAATCAAATGGTGCAAAAAAGTGAATAATTTTTTTGAACGCAGTCGCACAACGAGATCATATCTTATCAGCGCCATAGACTTCAGAACAAAAGCTACTTTGTAATTTCGAAACTACCTCGCATTATAATTAAACGTATCCGAGAGGCATTAATTTGAATTGTACGCGGGAGAGCTATTGCCACTCACCTGAAGAATAAGGGTCTTGAGTTCCTGATCGCTGAGAAATGCGGGCTTGTAATGTCCTTCGGTGTAGGACGTGACAGCTCCGAGAATAGTCTTAAGATGCTGGACCGCCATTCTTAAAACGGTGAGCTTGTCGAGCTTGCGCGACATCGCGTGACACATCGGCACCATCGCCGACAGCTCCGTTATGTACGTGTTCATCTTGTCCCGTCGGCGCTTCTCGATCTCGCTGTGGTTTTGCCTGCAATGACCAGTTTCGTTCGTAAACGCGTTGGGAAATTGAAAGTTTGAGGCGGTTTGAAAAATTTCGGTTGGCGTGATAAATAAAACGATATTTATTGATCGCGGACAATCGGTCATTTCTCTTCGTGAATAATTCATGAATGTAGTGGAGAAAAAAAATAATCTAGCGGTCGGAGGTATAGGGTATAGCGATAAAGTTATTCGGTAGTTAAGCGTCGAATTGGTTTTGATAAAGTTTTAAGGCGTTATTTTGGCGCGAAGAAAATTTATCGCAACTATTAAAAATTGGCTGCCCGTGTTGATTTATATCGCACGATATACAGTTGCGACCTTCAGCGCTAATAAATCTCGGGTCGGCTGGGATACACGTCAATTGCGGAATTCCTCGAGTTCGATTAACGCATAGAAAATTGTAAAGCTATAAGGTTGAGTATTATTTAAATTTAGAATGGGCTTGCGAAACAAGCAGCCTTGGCAACTACGCAGTTCAATATTATCAAATCGATAATTTTCAGAACAATAGAAACCATTAACGATCTTATTTATCTTTTTATTTTTATTTTATCGAATTTACTTTTTTTCATATTTTTTTATTGTCCTCAATGAGTTCATTGATAAAGAAAAATTTAAATGAAAAACATATTGGAACATCGATCTTTGAATGAATTGGATTTAAACGAAAATAAGTTCGCGCCTCGAAGATTTCAATGCCACCTACCCAGATCAAGCTGCCTTAGAGCAAATCGCATTAAGGTCACACGTAATGGGATAAGGATAAAGGTTAAAAATATTCCCGGCGACCGGAAACGAGTCGATATCCCACTGATTGGCGTAAAAACAGTCTTTTCAAATTTTAGTGAAAAATGTGCTCCTATGATGCATGAATAATTTGTGATTTATTTATTTTTTTAAGACAATGGAAAGAAGCCACATTGACAAGGGGTCAAGGGCTAGCTCACGGTTAAAGACGTTCCAAACGATATATATGCGATTGCATAAGAAAGTGAAAGTTCAAGCAAGTTCTACCCGCTGATGTATTTGCTTAGAATCAATTTTTTATTAATTTTGTTTAATTTTAGTCTTATTACTACAGGTGCCTTTTAACAAGAAAAAATTATTCGCTTATGAAGTTACATGCATGATTCTTGATACAAAATTGTTTTTTAAATAATGGAAATTTCAATCTTATTAGGAGAATCATACGAGGAAGTAAAACATTATCGCTGAGAATTTTTCGTAGAAAAATCTCAATGTTTATTTTTCTCTCTTTTCAGACAATGTTTTACTCATTATTACTTTGATCTACAGATATCTGTTGATTCTAAGATTTACGTACTTTTTACAATCGTCGTTCGACCGAACAGATTTAGCATCATCGCCCTGGTCGTCCATAAGCTCGCTGCCATCGCTGAAAAGAATGAATTTATAATAGTAGATCGATTTTCAATTCAATATAATATATTTTTGGGAAAACTATCTTTTTAATTTAAACCTGGAATATGTAAACGTTCAGATTTAATTGAAATGCAAGACGTGAAATCCACTCGTTAATAGATATTGTATAACACCTACATGTGTCAATAATAATCTCATGAAATTAATGTATATTTTCTTTAACAAATCAAATGTAATTTTTTAAAGTAATTTAGGTAAATTTAAATTTACCTAAATAATTATTTTATTACCGTGGTTATTATAGTGATCTTTTTTAAAAAGATAAACGACCTTTTCCACAATTACCATCATTCTCTCGTTTTTCACGCGCTAACGATCGCTAAAATTTTAAAATCCAGCCATCTATCACAAGTCCGTTCAGTGTACCAAACTTTTGCAACAACCAAATTCCCGGAGGACACAAAGCTTACATACGCAATAACGTATCATCAAACGATTCGTTACGTTATATCGTACCGTTTAACGATAAGCATACACAGTCTGGGATGCTTATGAATTATGCAAAAGGAGTGCCGCTAGACAGAGAGAGAAGGAATTGCGCTCGCGATCGCACGTAGCCGATTAACGAAAAGTCCTGGGGGGAGGGGGAGGGGTATCGGTTGCGCAACGCGGACACTCGGGGCTTTCGAGTAGGTATAGCTCGAGAGCGCGAATAAGACCGATCTGGTCTATAAATTTTTGATTTTTCACAAGCTCGCGCTTGCCCCCGCTGCATAATGGATTTCTTCCTGTTTCGTAAAGTCCACGGCTTGTCCATTGTTCCCTCTCGGTGATATTCCCGCCGAAGTTCTTTTTCGGCGTCTATGCATGACGGCCAAACGGTCAATGGCTAGCCGGTTTTCAACAACGAGAAATTACTATCTCGACTATTAGTCCCGCCGTGGGAAATTTCGAAAAACTACGCAGTCGTGTGCGTGTGCCAGCGTGTATACTCGGCTTCTGCGTAAATCTGCGAACCTAAAATAACATACCCCAAAACGTTCTATCAAGACGAGCAAGTTAACCAGTGGCCTTTGGGAGCTCTGGTGCGAGGCATAGCGCGCAATTAGCCGCGAGCAACAATCGAAGTTTGTCAACAGAGTCGCTTTAAGATCGCAACGCTTGTACGAGCTCCTTATCCGAGAGCGACGACGGAATTCGCGCAAACTGCTGGCAAAGACGAGAGCCACCGGGAGGGAAGACTTGGAAAGGCTTGAGCAATTGCGCCGAAGCTTTGAACTTCGCGCCCCGAGCGCCTAGGATCAAAGGGTTGACGCACGAACGCTCTCTCGAGCGCGTACGGGCTTCCTCCCCCGCCCGAGTTTCGAACAGCTGTTTTACAATCCCAGCCGATGACAATTGCGGGGTTTCAATTTTATGAACTCCTCGGCCGAGGTCGCTCTCGCAAGCTCCTCGAGAGAATTTCTTGGCAAAGTTACGGAGTTAGACCGCTGTAGAATGCAATTGTTACTTTTATTTATTTTTTCATAGGAGGTAAGCTCGGAAATTCTTTTTATAAGTTTGATAATTTTTAGGTTTTAAGAAGGAAAAACAATATTCTCAAAGATACTCACTGGCAAAAGACCTTGCGTTTCTTGGACTGATGCTGGGAGTCGTCGAGCTGCTGGGAATCCTGCTGCGACATGGAGGACGAGCTTCGCCCGGAGGAGTGGTGATGATGGTGATGGTGATGGTGATGATAGTGTCGCCCAGAGCCACAGCGCTGGGACTGTTGAGTCGGCTGCTGCTGTTGGGGCTCGCTGGTGATCATGGTGGGTGTGCTCGCGACGTTAGCCGCAGCAGCTGCTGGAGGAGCCGTATCCATGCGCTGAGACAGCTGGGGCTGCTGACTGGCCGTGGGATAGGGCTCAGCCTGGCTGACGGTGCCGGGGGGAGCACCGCTCGGCCCGAGGCCTCCTCCTCCACCTTCTCCTGGTCCTACTGGTCCACCTCCCTCCCCCGGCGGCTGGTGCGTCGAGGTGGACGAAGAATCGCCCGGGCGGCCCAGGCCAGCCCCAGCCGCCGCAGCAGCTGACGCCGCGGCTGCCGATGACTCTAGCTCGCCGTAGTACACTGTCGAGCACGGACTTCTGCGAATGCGCGTAATTATTACACGTACAGACTCTCGGTTATTCTTGTAATTAATTTGTTTTCCACCTATTGCCCTATCAATTTTTGCTTTTTTCGTTATGAGCATTATATTGAAGGTGTCGCGTTAAACAAAATTACCGGTATCATGTAGAATTGACAGGAGAAACAAGCAGCGATAGCGAGAGAAGCCAATGCCTAACGTTTATACGCGTTACGGTTTATTTATGTCTCTAATTGCCTCATTACACTCAATATCTATGCATTTATGCAACGCGTCGCCGGCAAATTACCAATATTACGTCAATAACGTAAGGCTTAATTATTATTAAAATATAATAAAGTGATTATTACGCAATATTATATACCCTCGGCTTGAGACTCGAAAAGAAAAAGAAGCTCAGACACGTCCACTACACTCCTATATACAATCGTTGAGCTCGCAGATCAATAAACAACAACAATTCTCCTAATGAGCATCAGAGGCGTTGCGTAACTAAAAATTATCCGCAGCAGCCATCAATCTAATCTCCCCTGCCAAAATCCCCGAGAAAAAAAAATAAATAAGGCCACCGTACGCTGGCGTTAAGATGTACGTACATAGGAAAAGAGCTAGCGCGCGCGAAAAGCGTGGAGTTGCGCGGCAGTGTGCGAGAGGAAAAAAGCTGAAAAGTCATATAGATGCGCCAAGGTCGACCGCTTATCTGCTCGGGCGAGTCTCGAGTCGCGCGACGTACACGAGCGCGCATGTGTATTACACGCGCGTACTCTCTAAATTTATTCGAGTGAATTTTTCACTCTTTAAAAGAGAAGTAGCATCGGTAACTCAAATTGAGTGAATTAGCACTCAATAAGAGTGATTAA